>JBBBDQ010029413.1:62500-305701 GCA_037127315.1 Ascarosepion bandense
CAGTTATTCTAGGGGCTATTTAGTGGAAATAATTGTGGATACGAATGCAATTTTGTGGCTATTTTATAGTGTTATTTGTTAAATTTTTACTTATTATTCATTACTGATTACTTCGTTATTATTTTTTGATTGTTGTTATTATATGTTGTAGTGAAATATCCTGTCTTACCAAGGAATGGGTATGGCCCGGGCTATAAAAGCCCGGGATTAGAACGAACTAGAGCGTGATCGAGAGTGATCGTGACTATACGAGAGTCTTCGTCATTACACGAGAGTGTTCGTGACTATACGAGAGTCTTCGTCACTACACGAAAGTGTTCGTGACTATACGAGAGTCTTCGTCATTACACGAGAGTGATCGAGAGTCTTCGGCATTACACGAGCGAGGTCGAGAGCCATCGGCCTTAGACGAGAGTTAAGCGTCACTAGACGGAAGCCTTCTTCTCAAGACGGACGCTTACGTCCTATATAGAGACATTGCCTTCTTGATTGTTATTCTTGTTAACTGTTCGTTGGTTTACGTGTATTTGCTTTATTTATAATAGATCTTTATTTATATATCCTCAGTGTTAAGAATTATTTCTTGCACTATTCTTTCTCTGTTTATCCCCTCCCGGGATATAACATGATGTTTATTTGAATTTATATGGGCGTTTGTAGTTTGTTAATTTGTTTCTTATTTACTTAATCATATCAATTTAATACCCTTTCTTGGGTAGCTATTCTTTCCTTCATCACGCTTTCTTTTTCCGTTTCCATGTTCTCTTTTCCCATATCGATTCGGAACGAGAAATCGGAGAGCCGAGTTCGAATTCCAGTTGAATTCCTTGCATTCACTTACGCGCAAATACCCTTGGGAAAGGTATTAATCCGTCTATTCCTTCCAATTATGGGTCAAATAGCAGGACAGATAGGGTTCTATAGCCTTGGTCGGCAACCAGTCTACCGTAGAAAGCAATGGCAACCTACTGCGGGATAATCTTCTGCCCAGTCAGTCATGTCTCTTTCGAGACATGATCGCCCAAGCATGTATCGCGTATGGCATAACTGACTGGATATAATAGTTGGAATCATGATTAAGGCTGATACTGGTCATAAAGTGGGGGATCACTTTTATATTGTTATGAAGTACTAAACTGATCCCCCACTATTTACTAGTCAATAATATAATACATCTTTTCCCCCTCTAGCTATGAGTCAAATAACAGGACAGATTGGGTTCTATAGCCTTGGTCGGCAACCAGTCTACCGCAGAAAGTAATGGCAACCTACTGCGGGATAATCTTCTGCTATACTTTTAGCCATTTTCGAGGATGAATGTTATCTTACGTATAACAGAATGCTAAGCAACGATAACAGTCACCGAATAGCAGTTCGTAAATTTGTAATGCGGTTATATATTAAGGCTGATACTGGTCATAAAGTGAAGGATCACTTTTATATTGTTATGAAGTACTAAACTGATCCCCCACTATATAAATCTATAATTCAAAGTAAAGCTCCTCCTACCTATCCAATAAATCATAGAAATAGGCACATTAATTACTAACCATTGTTATTTCTCTTTTAACAAGACGTTTTATAAACAAAAATTTGGTTTACCCATGGGGTCTCCTATTAGTGGTGTTCTCGCCTGTCTATTTTTAGAATTTTTAGAATCCAGTTCTTTCAAATATATCATACCTAACAGTTCTATTTACTCAAGATATATAGATGACGTCTTATTATTTTACCCCCATGACACCAACCTATTAAACACAAAACTCAATAAGGTAGCACCTATCATCGACTTCACATATGAACTTAAAACTAACAATTCTTTATCGATCCTTGAAATTTTATTAATGTTTTAATAACGATAAATTAGAATATATATAACCGCATTACAAATTTACGAACTGCGTCTGCTATTCGGTGACTCTTATCGTTGCTTAGCATTCTGTTATACGTAAGATAACATTCATCCTCGAAAATGGCTAAAAGTATAGCCGAAAGCGTTCGGATAAACAAAACATTTTCACAACTTTTTATAATTTATGTCCTCAAAAGAAAAAAATCATATGATCACATGAAAAATTGCATAAAGAATTTAGCCAACACACCTTGTTTGTCATTTTTATTGAAACTTGCATAAAAGAAAGATTGCTGCCCAAATATACAATATATATATACATATATATATATATATATATGTGTGTGTGTGTGTGTGTGTGTGTGTGTGTGTGTGTGTGTGTGTGTGTGTGTACATTTTGGTTTGTTTTCTTCTCCTCCTCTAAAAATACTCTGTCTTGACCGTATGTAGGACGTTCAGTACAACCGAGCATACCCGATCTATAACATCGAATAGCCCAAGTGAAATCTTGATTGGTTGCCGTTTCTAAGGGAACTTATATCATGCACGTTCTAAAGTTAGTTGCAAATTTTTAGACTGTGTGCCGGCCGAATGTATTTGATTTGTAAACGAGTTATTTCGCGACCTAGGTTTCTACCTTTCGGTGTCTTCAGACGATTTACAATAACTATTTGTAAATCGCCTGAAAAATATTCAAAAGTTCTACAATATAATTGTATTGAACACTTTTTCATACAACTGTGTACTGGTCTAATTTTATTATGACCAAAAAGCTAACTAATTAACTAATGATAGATAGATAGATAGATAGATAGATAGATAGATAGATAGATAGATAGATAGATAATGAAAGAGTTTCTATTGTCTTTAAACCCGCTTTATTCTTACCTTTTTTCTTTCTTACTTTCTCTTTTTCCATAATTTGTATTTATAACCCCTTCTCTCTTCTTTTTGCCTCAGTTTCTCATTCCTGTTACATGTTTTATTCATTTGCATTTCTATCTTTCTTTTTATATATATAATTTTTTTTCTTTAGACTTTTCTTTTTTGTTTTTTTGTTTTGTTTTTTTTCTCCCTTTCAGTTTTCTTTCATTTTCATTCATATTTTCTTTTTAATCTTCTCATCTCCCTCTCTGAAGAAGGCCGGAAAGTACAATGTTTTTTTTTTGTTTTTGTTTTTTTATTAATATATATATATATATATATATATATATATATATATATATATATATTTTATTTGTGTTACTTTTATACTTTCTTTCAGTCCGAAATTTCAATGTGAGGAAAGCCGGAAAGTGCAACTTTTTGTTGTTGTTGTTGTTGTTTTGTTTTTTTTTTGTTTTTTTTTATCATTTCACCCCATGTAAGGCGAAACCGCCATTAATGCGCAGAAGGTTACCGTAAAAGAAAAGTAGATACCGGGGGTATTGAAGAAAGGATAAAAGATGGATGGGATTCAAGGAGATAGAATGTGGCAATTGAGGTTGCATTTAAACTTTTGGAGAATATACCTATCAGGGGCGGATGTTCGTTGTGGTACAATTGATATCGGCTCGGAACGAGAAACCGGGGAGCCGAGTTCGAATTCCAGTTTAATCCATTGTATTCACTTACGCGCAAGTACCCTTGGGAAAGGTATTAATCCGTCTCTTCCTTCCAGTTATGGGTTAAATAGCAGAACAGATTGGGTTCTATAGCCTTGGTCGGCAACCAGTCTACCGCAGAAAGCAATGGCAACCTACTGCGGGATAATCTTCTGCCCAGTCAGTCATGTCTCTTTCGAGACATGATCGCCCAACCGTGTATCACGTATGGCACTTAACTGACTGGCCTATCAAGGAAGCAAGTAGACGGAATCGAATTCCACAGGCGGGAAGTACGAGAAAAGAAACTGTTGGAGTAGAAGGAGCGGTTACATTTAACTATTTCAACGGTAAATAGAAGGAACGTAATTACCAATCTTTTTTTTTTAATCTTATCACCCCGGGCAAGGCGGTAACGCCACTGATGCGCAGGGGGCTACATAAGAGTAAAAGGATTAGGGGGCTACATAAGAGTAAAAAGATTAGACAGGAGAGAGTGAAGAGAGTGAAGAGAAAGACGAACCAGTTAGGAGCAAGAGAAACATGGGAATACAGGTGTGATGACAGTTGCAAAGGTGGAGAGAAAGAACAGGATGGATATACAGGGTGGTGAAGAAAGAACTAGAGTCAAGTGGTTAAGAGGTGAGTATTGACATTGCATTTAAGTTCCTGGAGGTTGTAGCCGTCAGGAAAGCAAGAATATGGAAGCTAGTTTCACAGGCGGGAAGTGCGAGAAAAGAAGCTACTAGTAGCACACTTAAATTCATGTGGTTCGGGGAAATAGCTCGTCAGAGCAGTTGCCATAAAAATATTTGTAGAAAAGAGGGAAGTTACGTCACGACGGTGAGAAAGTGAGTGAAGTCGAGATGCCAGATCAGGACTGATTCAATTGCAGATCATTCTTTTGGATTTTGTCGATAACCCCGAGATGAATATCAGAAGCACCCGACCAGATATGGCAACAGTATTCAATACACGGACGAATGGTTGATTTTTATATGTGTAAGATGGATTTCACGACGAGAAAACCTCCTGGTTCGACACAGTGACCCAAACTTCCTAGCAGTAGATGTAGCTGTTGATTCGATGCAGTCGTTCCACTTGAGATCGTTTGAGAGAGTGAGGCCCAGGAGGAGAAGTATATTCTTTTTAGGAGACTAGCGTGTTCCATCCTGATGAAAGGTAGCAAAAGTTCTCTAAAGGAGAGCAACTTCATATATAGGAAAGTTGATACTATTTTATGAATAAACAATATTCATAAAGAAAATGACGTCGAAAACCCCGAGATAAATAGCAGGAGCATCCGACCAGATATGGCAACAGTATTCAATGGATGAATTGTTTAACAGCATATCAACACTATATGGGTCATTTAATACCAGAATTTAATTTTCTTGTGAACATTATTAATTTCTTTTGCAAAAATGTATTACTGGTATCTTTTTTTATTTTTTTACCAAATGTATTGCTGGTAATTTTTTAATTATAATTATGTATTGCTGATATTTTAATATAATTTTTGTTAGACTGTCATAGATTTTGACCCCAGTTTTGGGGACTAACTATTTTGGAACATTAACTGGGGCTATCACCCCTGGTCAGGGTGGACCTGGGAACAACAGAAATTAAGAGGTGGTTCCACGCTATTCAAAACCTCCTAATCAGAGACCTTGCTGCCGGTTGTAGTTTATCGTCATACCCAGGATGGCATAATAATACGCGCATGCTGGATCGAATAGCAATACTGATGTAATGAATATGCATACACCTTGGTTCCCCCTCACGGTAATATGACTGGCTGGCGTCAGCCATAAATACAGACTAAGGCGGGGACGCCTAGGACTCCGTCTATTGGAACGCGTATCGACTACGTCTATTGCATAAGCCCACGCCTAAGCATACTGCATACGACTACGACGAGTACCGGTCCATTACGGCTACTTGCTAGATTGTCCTACCTGGTTACATTTGCCAAAACCACTCAGCTACTTCGAATAATATATATATATATATCCCTTTCCGAGACATATCAAATACATATAATATTGTCACTTCCTCGTCTAAAAAATTCCGTCATATTTGTTAAATATCAAAATCTGAAGAAAAAAAAGGAAATTATGATACAGTTTTCTGAAACATCATATGAAAAACGAATCGGTCGACTTATATTTCCCTAATTTTTGTTTTTCGGGTACAGACAGCTCATCAACCCGAGAAGTCTATTCTTCTTCTTCTTCTTCTTCTTCTTCTTCTTCTTCTTCTTCTTCTTTCTGTCGTGCACCTTCAGGACGTAGGTGATCATGGCTTTGCACATCTCCCAATCCCTAGTGGTTCTTAGCAAGCTTTCACCTATTACCCCAACCAAACCTCGCGCCACCAACCACTTGCACAAGCCCGTCAAGTATATTACTCACTGCTTTCCCCGCTTCTCTTTTCCTCTACCTGACCTGTAAGTACCAGATTCACCAAGCTCTCCTTCCTCATTATATGTCCCAGGAATTTTAGTTGTCTTTTCCTGATGTTAAGTATTAGTTTTCTTTTCGTTTCCATCCTCTCCAAAACCTCATCAATGCTCACATGTTCGGTCCATGATATCCGCAGCATTCTTCTGTACAACCACATTTCGGTTGCTTCATGTCTCTTCTTCATCTTTGATAATATTGGCCATACTGAAGAACAGACATCACATAACAATCCAGTACTCTCTTCTTTGTTTCTAGCGAAATTGTCCTGTCTCTTAATACTCTACTCAGCTTTTGGAATGCATCCTTCCAAGGTATTTAAATTTTTGTACCAATCTAGGCTAATCTCGAGTAATGAAGGCTAAGGAAGGCTACTCTCAGATAATGAAGGCGAAGGAAGGCTAATCTCAGGTAATGAAGGCTAAGGAAGGCTAATCTCAGGTAATGTAATGAAAGAAAGCTCAAGTAGAGAGTATAATACGGGGTGGATCAAAATACTATTACAAAATTTTGGGGCAAATTTCTCACACCACAATAAACATTTTGTTTTGTTCCTATCCCGATGCTCAACAACCTTCTTATCCAGCAAAATTTTCCTGTCTCTTAATACTCTACTCAGCTTCTGGAATGCATCTTTGGCCATGCAATTTCGCCTTCGGATCTCAGTGTTGACCTTTCCGTCTTCTGTTAGAATCCTTCCCAGGTATTTAAATTTTTGTACTAATCTAGGCTAATCTCGGAGTAATGAAGGCTAATGAAGGCTAATGAAGGCCAATATCAGGTAATGATGGCTAATGAAGGCTAATCTCAGGTGATGAAGGCTAAGGAAGTCTAATCTTAAGTAATAAATGCTAATGAAGGCTAATCTGGGGGGGGGGTAAGTGAAGGCTAAGGACGGCTAATCTCAGTAATGAAGGTTAAGGAAGGTTAATTTTAGGTAATGAAGGCTAATGAAGGCTAATTTCAGGTAATGAAGGCTAAGAAAGGCTAATCTCAGGTAATGTAATGAAAGAATTCTCAAGTAGAGAGTATAATACAGGGTGTATCAAAATACTATTACAAATTTTGGGGCAGATTTCTCACACCAAAACAAAGACAATAGTCCATATAAACATTTTGTTTTGTTCCTCTCCCGATGCTCAACAAGCAGCAAAATTTTCCTGTCTCTTAATACTCTACTCAGCTTCTGAAATGCATCTTTGGCCATGCAATTTCGCCTTCGGATCTCAGTGTTGACCTTTCCGTCTTCTGTTAGAACACTTCTCAAGTATTTAAACTTCTTGATTTAGTATCCTCCGCCCGTGGATGGCATTTTGGGCTCAAATCATGACTTTAAACCTTTCCTGTTTTACGCCCATATCCAAACACCGAAACAAATCCCGAGTGAAGCCCATAAGATATTTGGCAGTCAACATTGACAGACTTCCAGCAACTACTGCAGCCAAACTAACCCTGAATGTAATCCCCTGTATTCCTTTGAATCTTGTCGGTACGGCCGAGAAAAAGAGGGCTAAGTTGTTTGAGCAGCGCATGGCCTCCATATATCACTGGTCAGGCCTGCGCCTTGGAGACGTCACTACAATCTCGCCACAAAGAAACGATTTTTGAGTAAACAGGGCACTACCTTTATCTTGCTAGATAACCGTATAACTAATAGTTGTTTGTAGTTCTGAAATATGTAATCTGGGCAGCGCACAGACTCCATATACCACCGGTCAGACCTGCTTGCTGGAGAAGTCAATCCAATCTCGCCAACAAAAGAGTGAATTTTGACCAAACAGGGCGCTACCTTTATTTTGCTATACAAACGTGTGATTAATTTGAGGTTTCATAATTGTTATGAGACTAATTTAATTAAATATCATAATTGTTGTGGGGTTCTCCCTTTTCATAAAGGTGGACTCATCCAGATTATATTTATACTACTGCTATAAAAGCGAGACTAGCGAATACCGCGTTGTCACAGAGAGTTATCCGGAGAATACGAGAGTCCAGAGAGAGATTGGCAGTCAGTACACAGTAGTTCATAGTAGCTCTGTGCTCTACTCATCAAGAAGATTATTATGCAGTAGCCGTCAGCTTCCGATGCAGACATACTCAATATACTACATTTTCACCTCCAGAGACTGGTACATATAGTTTTTACTAACCCGTGTTCCTGAACTACTAATCTTCATTCAAGTCTATCTTTTCTATCTCAATTACTATTCATTTATTTGTGCAGACCCCATTCCCGGGATCCACAACAATAATATTAGAGAAATAATGTATTTTATGATTCTATTACTTTGTATTAGGTCTTTATCATGAAAAGAGATCTATGAGTCGTGTGCATGTTTCTTTTTTTTTTTTTTTTACTGTTAGTTCCCTTAAAATAATGCTCAAGAGGCGCTCATTGTAGAGGGTTAGTAATTGAAATTGTATGACTGAGGGAAGTAGGAGAGTATTATTATGACATTTCAGATAGATAACAATTGAACTTAGATTTAAAACAACGAAAATTGTTTTTTTGTCTATATTTCAGAGATTTAGTATTTACATTATTTACATTATTCGGACTATTGTCCTCATCTTTGTTGCCATTTGTACGACGTTTCGGCCGTTGTACGATACGACCTTCTTCAGGTGCTAATAATTTCGAATCGAACCCTTTATTACAATCACTGTAGTATATTCTTATTCCTTAAGGACACATAGCCCAGTGGATATAGACGTTGGTTGGTTTTCTGTGACTTGACCCAAAGAGTTGTGAATTCAATACCAGACTACAGCAGTGGTGAACAAGTAACTTACATAGCTAGAGGGAGATAACTCATGGCTACCAGAAGCGGCTCTAGGCAAGGAATAAGAATTATATACCTCAGTGATTGTAATAAAGGGTTCGGTTCGAAATTCCTAGCACCTGAAGAAAGCCGGAGCGTACAACGCCCGAAACGTCGTAGAAATGGCAACAAAGATGAAGACAATAGTCCGAATAATGTAAATAGGAAAATTGGTGTTGTCAGAAAAGCATTCTCGCGGGAGTTTGTTCCACAAAATAACAGTTTAGGGGAAGAAGCTGTCTCGGCAGAACATGCTTTTTATAAAAAGGAATAATCAAAAATGGAGGAGGATGATTTGCCACCGTGAATATGGTATAGCGTGTCCAATCTGCAAAGGTCAGATCTAAGGAATGTAACTCATCCGAACATCTGCCATAGTAATAAGCGATAGAGTAGTGAGAGGCTAGTAAAATTTCGGCCTTGTATCGAAACGTGGAATCAGATAGCAGAGTCAAAATTTCAACCTTATCAGTTGCGTTTACTTTCTCCCTACACCTATGGTTTAAATAGCGAAGTACACTGGACTCTCTACCTGGTTTAAGAGAAAAACCTCTGAATTCCAAAAACTAAGAGGAAAGAAACTGACCCAAACTAGTTAAAAAGCAATTTTTCCACAGGACATGAAATTTTAATGGAAAAATAAGCCTTGGTTGACAGCAGCCTAGTTAAAGGATAATTCGTAATTCAGAACCGTGTAAAAACAACAGGAAATCGCTCCACTCACGTTCCAAAGAGAGTATGGCAGTTCATAGATAATAAAAAACAGAACGTATGGAGAGCAATTATTTTTAATAATGTTTAACCCATACAAGACCCAAGAGCAACTCAAGGTGGAAAGGTTACTCTGTGGTGCTGTATGAGCGTAAGAATAGACAAGAAGTGCAGTTCATGAGTTATGCAGAAACGATAACGGTTAAACCTAGACTGTAAAAGTTTAGTAAGTCAGTTAAGTGCCATACATGATACACGCTTTGGGCGATCATGTCTCTTTCGAGACGTGAATGATTTGGCACAGCAGGTTGTCACTGCTTTCTGCGATAGACTGGTTGCCAGCCAAGACTATAGAACCCAATCTGTCCTTTTATTTAACCCATAAGTGGAGGGAAGAGACAGATTAATACCTTTCCCAATGGCATTTTCGCGTAAGTGAATGCAAGGACTTTAACTGGAATTCGAACTCGGCTCCCCGCTTTCTCGTTCCGAGCCAATATCCAGTGCATCACAACGCACATCTATCTTTTATTAATACAATGTATTAATTATATTCCCTGTTTTGTGTTTATGTATGTTATTTTTACCTAGACTCACACGAGTCCGCCAAATATCGTCTTCGGGTCAAATGTTTCTGGAGTTGTAAATATTTACTGAAGCACGTTCACACATCGCAACAAAAGAGATGGCGTCCCGCAATTCTTAACATTGGACAGTCCCGAGAGTTATTGGATTACTGTAACTGTTAGCAGGACAGTAAGATGATTTAGGACAAGTCCTAACATTTATCTAGTCATTTGCTTATATTTTGCCCATCTCTTTACATATTAAGATGCGTCTTAATTTCTTAACTTCATTTGCAATATTGGAGTAGATAGATCTATCTATCGCCCGGTTCACACTCCACCCATGTCTATTGAACAGGTTAAGAGGCTCATCCCTTGTTCCCTGTTTAGGATGTGGTTTCCGGCTTTCTCTTTCCCAATCTTCTCACTTTGTTTTCTTTTTTTTTTTCAGTTGGAGTAGATAGATCTATCTATCGCCCGTTTCACACTCCACCCATGTCTATTGAACAGGTTAAGAGGCTCATCCCTTGTTCCCTGTTTAGGATATGGTTTCCGGCTTTCTCTTTTCCGATCTTTTCACTATTACGTAGCCCCCTGCACATCAGTGGCGTTACCGCCTTGCTCGGGGTGATACGATTAAAAAAAAAAATTCACGGAGCAAAAAAATAATGCAAATCAAAGTTCAGCTGCTTTTATGATCTCAACCGATATCTAACGCATGGCTGTTCCCGATACAGCATACTTCCGGTCTACATAACGGAAACACGTGACATCAGCACCGTTGCATCAACTCATCTCATTTACCAGTGCAATTTTAACAATAGGGGGTGCCCCCTAGCGGTTCAAATTCTGAAACGTGGTAGTGAGTACTGGAAAAAGAAAGGTTAAATATTACAGAGTTAGGTGAAGAGAGAGAATATATAAAAAAAAAGTGATCGTTGGTAGAGGTCGAACATCTGGTCTCAAATGAAAGACAAATGTTTAAAGTCGAAAAAGAAAGTATTTAGTGAAAGAAGGAAAGATTAAGGAGGGGATGTTTAAATAAAGCAAAGAAAGAAAAATACAGAGAAAATATTTCGTAGATAAAAGAAGGAAGAAATTATAGTGAAAAAAAAGGGTAACTTAGCAAAAAAGAAAAGTAAAGAGCGTGCATAGTAAAATGTCTAAAAAAAGAAAGAAAGAAAAAAGAAAAAAAGAAAATTAAAGTTTAGCAATAACGAAAACATTTAAAATTAGTGAAAAACGTTTAAAATATAAAAAGACATGTCTAAGGTGAAGGAAAGTTTAACGTAAAAGAAAGAAAGAAAGAAAGAAAAACAAACAAACAAACAAGAGAAAAAGTAAAGGAAGAAAGAAAAAATAGAATGAAATTAAAATACAAAATGAATGTCTATAAAAATGAAAGAAACGATTAATGTAAAAAAGAAAGTGAGAAAAAACAAAGAAAGAAAGAAAGAAAGAAAAAGAAAATTAAAAAAGAAAAAGAAATAAAAACGAAAGGACAAAATCAGATAGAAATTAAAAGAAAGCAAGAAAAAATGAAAGAAACTCAGAGAAAATAAAAAAGAAAGAAAGAAATATAGAAAAAAAAAGAATCAAAGAAAAAGAAAGGAAAAAAGAAAAATCGAAAAAAAAGCAAAGAAACCAAGGAAAGAAAGTAAAAGGAAGGAAATGTAAAATGAAGGAAGAAAGAAATAAGAAAGAAAAAGAAAGAAAACTATTAAGTGAAAAGGAACCATACTTTTAAAAAAGCTAGAAAGGAAGAAAGAAAGAAAGAAAGAAAGAAAGAAAGAAAGAAAAGATATCTTGAAAAAAATAAAGGCAAAAGAAACAAACAAACAAACAAACAAGAGGAAAGGTATTAAAAAAGAAAGAAAGAAAGAAAAGGTATCTTGAAAAAACTAAAGTCAAAAGAATATGGATGAAAAGAAAGAAAGAAAGAAAGAAGGAAAGAAAGAAAAACTAAGGGCAAAAGAATATAGATGAAAAGAAAGAAAGAAAGAAAGAAAAGGTATTGAAAAAGAAAGAAAGAAAAGGTATCTTGAAAAAACTAAAGTCAAAAGAATATGGATAAAAGAAAGAAAGAAAGAAAGAAAGAAAGAAAGAAAGAAGGAAAGAAAGAAAAACTAAAGGCAAAAGAATATAGATGAAAAGAAAGAAAGAAAGAAAGAAAGAAAAGGTATTGAAAAAGAAAGAAAGAAAAGGTATCTTGAAAAAACTAAAGTCAAAAGAATATGGATGAAAAGAAAGAAAGAAGCAAACAAACAAACAAACAAAAGAAAAGGTATCTTGAAAAAAATAAAAGCAAAAGAATATGGATGAAAAGAAAGAAAGAAAGAAAGAAAGAAAGAAAGAAAGAAAGAATAAAGGCAAAAGCATATAGAGGAAAAGAAAGAAAGAAAGAAAGAAAGAAAGAAAGAAAGGGAAAGGTATTAAAAAAGAAAGAAAGAAAGAAAGAAAGAAAGAAAGAAAGAAAAGGTATCTTGAAAAAACTATTTAAAAGAATATGGATGAAAAGAAAGAAAGAAAGAAAGAAAGAAAGAAAAGTAAAAACAAAAGACTATCTATGAAAAGAAAGAAAGAAAGAAAGAAAGAAAGAAAGAAAGAAAGAAGGGCATCTTGAAAAACTAAAAGCAAAAGAATATGGATGAAAAGATAGGAAGGAAGGAAGGAAGGAAGGAAGGAAGGAAGGAAGGAAAGACGCAAGAAATAAAAGGCATCGAGAAAGAAAACTAAAGGCAAAAGAATATGGATTAAAAGAAAGAGAGAATAAATGAAAGAAGGAAAGAAGAAAAAAATGAATTAATGAAATTGAAGAGCGTTTACAAAAACATAAACCTTAGAGCTTCCGTTTTCTTCCTTTTATCATGGGCCATTTTTAACCAGGCCAGGTCAGCGGGTGCTCAAGGGTTTACACATTAAATAAAAGACACAATGCAAGAAGGCGTGTAAAGGTTTTAAAAGTGTTTGGGTGGTAACACACATAGATAGATAGATGCGAAAATATAAGTAAATATTTGTGTACGTGCGTATGGGTTTTGAATCAGTCATCAGTTCACTAGATCCAACCATTGCTGCCCTGAAAAGACCACCTACACTGGAGAAATGGCCTTGGGGATTCATGGGGTCTGCTAATAAATTTGTACTGTTGATGAAAGATTAGATGCTTGGTTGGATTGGAAGGTCGTCGAAATGATGAGGGGCGATGTAAAACGCAGGATGGGGGAAGGAAGATTGTAGAGGATGTAAAGAAGAAAAGAGAAAAATAAATGTTGGAAAAAAGTGAATGAAAAGATGAGAATGAAAAAGAGAGGAGAACGAAAAGAAGAAGAGAAAGAACTAAAATGAAAAAAAAGATGAAGAGACGGAGGAAATGATAATGATAAAGAAATAAATAAAGAAATAAAATAATTTGGGAAATAAAGAAGAAGAAGAAGAAGAAGAAGAAGAAGAAGAAATGAAGGAGAAATGAAGGAAAAAATTACTTGTGGGTAAATGTGAAATAGAAAGAGAAGGTGAAAAAGAAACATAACTGAAGAATAAAAAGAAGAATTGAATAAGAATAGAATGAGTTAAAAAGAAAAAATAAGTGAATTAAAAGGAAGAAAAATAATTTGGGAAGTAAAGTTGAAAAGAATTAAAAGTACAAGAAGAAAAAAGAAAAGAATTAAAATTACAAAAAAAAAAGATAAAGAAAGAGAATTAAAATTACAAGAAGAAGAAGAAGGAAAAGAATTGAAGGTACAAGAAAAAAGGAAAAGAATTAAAAGTACAAGAAAAAAAGAAAGAGAATTAAAAATACTTGAAGAAAAAGAAAAAGAATTAAAAGTACAAGCAGAAGAAGGAAAAGAATAAAAGTGGAAGAAGAAGAAAAAGGAAATTAATTAAAAATACAAGAAGAAGAAGAAAAAGAATTAAAAGTACAAGAAGAAAAAAAAGGAAAAGAATTAAAAGTACAAGAAAAAAAAGAAAGAGAATTAAAAATACAAGAAAAAGGAAAAGAATTAAAAGTACAAGCAGAAGAAGGAAAAGAATTAAAAGTGGAAGAAGAAGAAAAAGGAAATTAATTAAAAGTACAAAAAGAAGAAGAAAAAGAATTAAAAGTACAAGAAGAAGAAAAAATGAATTACAAGTAAAAGAAGAAGAAAAAAGAAAAGAATTAAAAGTACAAGAAAAAGAAGAAAAGAATTAAAAGTATAAAAAGAAGAAGGAAAATAATTAAAAGTACAAGAAGAAAAAAAAGAATTAAAAGTACAAGAAGAAGAAAATTGAAATTAATTAAAAGTACAAGAAGAAGAAAAAGAAAAGGATTAAAAGTACAAGAAGAAAAAAGGAAATTAATTAAAAGTGCAAGAAGAAGCAACAGAATTTAAAGTACAAGAAGAAGAATAAGGAAATAAATTAAAAGTAGAAGAAGAAGAAAGAAAAGAAGAAGTACTCGAAGAAAGAAGAAATGAAAAATAAATATTAGAAGAAAAAATGACAAAGAAAAAAATGAAGAGGAACAAGTAGTAGAAGTATATGAAAGGGAAGAGAAGTGAAGAAAAATAGAAGCAGACGAGGAAAGAGAAGAGAACAATGTAGTAGAAGAAGAAAAAAGAATTACTACAAGAAGGGAAAGAAAAAATAAGACGAAGTAAAAGTATTAGAAGAAAAGAAGATCAAGAAGAAAAAACGAAATACTAGAGGAAAAAAATAAGAAGAAAAATTGCTAGAAGAAGAAGAAGTCAAAGTAACTGAAGAAGAAAAGGGAAAGAAGAAAAAGTAGAAGTTCGAGAAGAGGAAGAAAAGAAAGATAAGTGAATAAGAAAAAAGAAATGGAGGTGGGTAGAGGAGGAGATTAATAATAATAATAATAATAATAATAATAATAATAATAATAATAATAATTGCGAGCAATGAAAACGCATATCTAAATTTGATAGGTGGAAAAAGCCGTGTTGCATCCATCGAAACGTCAAAAATGTTTACATATGGATCACCTCATCAATTTTGTTGAGTATCAGAGAGAAATAATTTTACTATATATATATATATATATATATATATATATTGTAATAGTTGTTACAATGTTTTTAAATGCATAGTATCACTACACAAAAATTTTTCTGTTTCGAACCCAACCCATTATGTTTTCGGCTTCTTCCTCAGGTGATTTTTAGAAAAAAAAAAATATATATATATATATATATATATATATATATATATATATATATATTGTAATGGTTGTTACAATGTTTTTAAATTCATAGTATCACTACACAAAAATTTTTTCTGTTTCGAAGCCAATCCATTATGTTTTTGGCTTCTTCCTCTAGTGATTTTTAGAAAGAAAATATATATATATATATATATATATATATATATATATATAATAATAATAATAATAATAATAATAATAATAATAATAATAAAACCGACTCTGTACGTATTCTAATCTTAAAATGTTACACAAGTAATTTTTAAAGACCACGAATAACCAGCAGAATCTAACTTCGTTATTGTCCTCGGCTATAGAGCTTTGAACAAAGAGGGGGAAAAAAAGAAAACTGCGTAGGACCGACAATACATACAGTTCTTCACAGCAAAGAAAAAAAACCCTCAAACGGAACGAACCACAAGGAAAGAAAAGTGCTCGATACTAAACTATAAACTTTTTATATATTACTAAATATATAAACTTTTCGTGTATATATATATATATATATATATATATATATATATATATATTGTAATGGTTGTTACAATGTTTTTAAATTCATAGTATCACTACACAAAATTTTTTTCTGTTTCGAAGCCAATCCATTATGTTTTTGGCTTCTTCCTCTAGTGATTTTTAGAAAGAAAATATATATATATATATATATATATATATATATATATATATATATAATAATAATAATAATAATAATAATAATAATAATAATAAAACCGACTCTGTACGTATTCTAATCTTAAAATGTTACACAAGTAATTTTTAAAGACCACGAATAACCAGCAGAATCTAACTTCGTTATTGTCCTCGGCTATAGAGCTTTGAACAAAGAGGGGGAAAAAAAGAAAACTGCGTAGGACCGACAATACATACAGTTCTTCACAGCAAAGAAAAAAAACCCTCAAACGGAACGAACCACAAGGAAAGAAAAGTGCTCGATACTAAACTATAAACTTTTTATATATTACTAAATATATAAACTTTTCGTGTATATATATATATATATATATATATATATATATATATATTGTAATGGTTGTTACAATGTTTTTAAATTCATAGTATCACTACACAAAAATTTTTTCTGTTTCGAAGCCAATCCATTATGTTTTTGGCTTCTTCCTCTAGTGATTTTTAGAAAGAAAAAAAAAAATATATATATATATATATATATATATATATCCAAGTGTATAAGGAACGAAGAAAATTTTAACAACGTTCAAAACATTAATTTAAAATAGTGCTCAATATAAAAATAGAGCTATGAATATTATTATAAACTATAGTTTAGAACATGCACAAATTATCACCGACTACAAAGTGTACATTTTGTTTCGACATTGAAAGGACAATGTCTCATCAGGACTATCTGGTCCACATAAATCGTAACACACTTCTCACATACAAAAAAAAGAAAAAACAACAACCGAATACCCATGGTTTTTAACCACAATCAATATTCCCACACACTTATTAAAAATTTAAAAAATGATTACAAGAACCTCCAATCAAACAAAAAAATCAAGACATTTTCGGTAAACCACCCATACATGGAATGAAACAAACACCCAACCTATCAGCTATCCTTACTTCTACCAAATATCTAAGAAATACAAACCCATCAGTGAATTTCAATTGTCAGAAATCCCGTTGTTTAATTTGCAAACACTTAGTAAACGACGCAGTATTTTCTCTACCCAACACCAACATCAAATTGCACCCACCGCGCCTCACCTGTGACAGCCAAAACATTATATATTTTCTCTTCTGTTCAATATGTCCAAATAGTGGAATATTGGTGAATCTGGAAATAGCTTTAGATTCCGTTTCAATAATCATAAACTTAGCATACGCCAGAACAACCAATATTCCCCCATAGCCCAACACTTCAATCAGCCGGGACACACATTAGAAAACTGCGAATGTTTACTAATAGATTCTGATTTTAGTTCTACATACTCACGCAGAAAGAAAGAAAAATACTGGATTTTAAAATTAAATATATACAGGCTAGGGGAAAATAGGGACTTAGGTGTTTTGAATCCTTATAAATATTTCAATAGTTAAACATTTTTTAGATACACTTAAAAAGTTTTTCTCTAAAACAAAATTTATAAGTATTATTAAAGATCGGTTTAAGTTTACAAATATTTTTTTTAAATGTGTCGCTTTCTGCGTCACGTAATGTAAACAATATCGCCACGAACGCTCTCGCAAAATACTTTTCTAATTTAAATTTTAAAATCATTTGTTTCTGATGAAAGGCCGAGTACGGTCTGAAATATCAAATATAATAACAGAAATAAATAAATACTGTCAGAAAAATACATTTTTAAACTTACAACTTTTTAGTGGTTTTTCCTATACATTTTATTAAGACAGTATACGTGGATCATCATCACTATATATATATATATAGGAAAACTCAACACACGGGCGTTGCGTTTTTCTTTATGTATATTAAATTCCTCTGAATAATATCCACTGAGCTCTCGATTATCTCCAGTGCCTATTCTCTCAGAAAAATACGATACCAACGTTGGAAAACGAAATAGCCACCATTTTTCAAAATAGCCGCTATTTGAAGTGGGATGGATCTGTGTTTGGGCTAATGTTTGATGGAATAATGCTATTTTAACGCTGTATGCATTAAAATATATGTTTTTAGGTTAGAAAACTTCATTTCTGCATTTTAAAAAATCGTAATTACTGGAAACTAAAATATGATTGGATATAAATGACAACTGACTTTTATAGCGCAACATTTTGCAAAATGATAAAAATGAAGAATAACACTGGTCAAGAAAAAAATACGAAATGGTGTCGATACAGCAAACAAACATCACTTTAGCTAATTTGAGGGCGCTTAATCTAAAAATAATCTTACTTTTTCTTGGTTAACTACTGTTTTTGTTGTACAGAAATGTCTCATATTTTAAAAAAAAAGGTTTTTTCATTTGTTTTCTGTATCTATGATATTACCCGATGGCAATATTCTCTAAGTAAAATTGTAGAAAAAAAATCCCCCACATACCACAATAGCCTACAAGTGAGATCGTTTCTGTAACTATTCTATAACTATAATGAAATGTTAAAGAAGTGTCAGACATCGAATGTATTGCATTTAAGTAATCAACTGCCTGAGGCTCTTAAAAAAAAAAAAGTGTTACTTTATTCAAGATTCCTAGGCATGTTATGGAACCAAAGAAAGTTTTACCATGAAAGAAAATAAATAAAATTACACCAAAAAAGAAAAAAAAGAAAAAATAATGATAAGATATGTGAGAGTTATCCCCTTTAATGCACAATTGGAGTAGATAGACTAAACTATCGCCTGGTTTACACTCCACCCCCGTCTATTGAACAGGTGAGGAGGCTCATCTCTTGTTTCCTGTTTAGGATGCGGTTTCCGGTTTTCTCTTTTCCAATCTTCTCACTTTTTTTTTTTCAATTAGAGTAGATAGACTAAACTATCGCCCGGTTCACACTCCACCGGCTTTCTCTTTTCCAATCTTTTCGCTCCTATGTATCCCTCTGCACATCAGTGGCGTTACCGCCTTGCTCAGGGTGATATGATTAAAAAAAAAAAATCAAAAAAACATTGGTCTGCTTATAAAGAAATACAATTTTTTTAATAACCTCAATTCCCTCCCCTGATTTCTCGATTCCAGATTACCTTCCTCTCTTTAGGAAGAACTCCAGCGCCCATATGCATGGCCTGGGAATCTGTATCAACAAACATCTCCCTCTGGGTAGGGAGGTTTCTCTTGAATCTCCGGACCATCCATACATGTGCCTCTGTCTCACTCTACTAAACTCAGTTATCTTTTCTTTCTCTATCTCTCCCCTTCCTCTCCAGACTGTTCTTTGCTGTACAGTATCTCTGATAATATAGATAAGGCCATTGCCTCTCACCCGTTCGCCAACATATTTGTGCTCGGTTTCTTTAATGCACACCATACCAATTGGCTGGAAAACGCTGTTACTCATCTTGCTGGCATCCACACCCAGAACTTTGCGACACAACCAAGACTAACTTCTCTGCTTTACATTTATCTCTAATTCCTGCCATACCATGCAGCTTTGCCCTCTTGGCAACCCTGATCATGCTGTGGTTTCTGTTAATATCTCTGTCCATTTCCTTTCCCCCCGGGAACCTCCGCCTAGCAAAATCTCTTACTGCCATCAAAGGGCAGACTGGGAGACACTACGATATTTTCTGTGCGATGTTCCTTGGAAGAAAGTGTTTAGTCTTCCCGTTGAGGATTGCGCTTCTGGAGTCTCCTAGTAGCTGAAAGCTGGCATCGATGCTTTCATCTCATCCAGGAAGTTCTACCTTAAACCCGATTCGCTCCACACTGATTCTCCCCTGCCTGTTCGGCAGTTATAGCCCACAGGAATCACTACTTCCGGCTTTATCGAGGCCACGCATCTGACTATAATAGACTTCTTTTTGCCTCTGTTCGTAATTAATGTAAGAGGATCCTCAATAACGCTATGCTGTTGTTTGCCGACAGAATGAAGCAGCGTATAGCAGCGCGCAAATTCGGCGGATATGCATAAGTGTGCGAAACATCAGCAAACCTTCCATCCCTCCTTTAATAAATAAATATGATGTCCTCACAACTACAGCGGACAAGGCTGAGTGCTTTGTTTGTAGATTCTCTTCCAACTCCTAAATTAATTCGTCTGGAATATCCGCACCCTACTTTCCATTGAGAACTGAGGATTAACTGAGCGACGTTTACATTACCCCCTTGATGGTCTCTAAAATAATTTCAAAATTTAACCCCCATAAAGCGAGCGGAGATAACAGAATCCCAGTCATCGTCTTTAAAAAAATGTGCCCCGAACTCTCCTCTATCCTTTCCAAACTCTACAACTACTCTGTCTCTTCTTCTTGCTTTCCTGACTGCTGAAAGTTCTCATCTGTGGTTCCTGTTTTTAAGAACTACGGAGAACATATGAATCCTACTGAACCCTACTGAATTTTGGCAAAGTGTTCAAGGCCATCATCAATGCTGTAGTGGTTCAACATCTCATAGCCAACTGCTTCTATCACTGAGTACATATACCAAGCTCTCGATATGAACAACTCAACTCTCCAAAGCATTCGACAGAGGGTGGCATGCTGGCCTTCTGCGCAAGCTACAGGGCTATGGTATATAAGACGCTTGTATGACATCATACGAACACGAGTGTCCCTCGACGCTCTATCCTAGGTCTACGTTTTTTACTGATTTTCATCAACGATCTCCCTAATGTAATCAGATCCCAAGTAAGCAACTACGCTGGCGACACAAGCATTTACTTCCGCCTAGCTAAGAAATCTGCCGAGGCTGACAATACAAAACTTCCTGCTGCTCTCGAAAAGGACCTCCAGTCAGTAGTGGGCTGGGAAAAGAAATGACTCGTAAATTGTAATGCTCTCAAAAGGAAGCTGCTATCCTTTAACTACCATAGGCAATCTTTCCTACCCGCCTCAGTATGGATCACGCTAGTCTCTCTGAGTGTAATACACTGTACCTCTTCGGCCTCGCTCTCTCAGCTGATCCGAAGTGGAGCGACTACATTGAATTAATAGCTAAATCTACTGCTAAGAAGGTCGGGTCCCTGTATAGGGGCAGGAAGTTTTTTCTCTTCTGAATCTATCATACACTTTTGCAAATCTACTATCCGCCCGTGCAATGAATACTGCTGTCATATTTGGTCGGGCGCCTCTGTTGTTCACCTTGAGGTTCTCGACAAAATCTAAAAGAGAATCTGCAATGTAGTCGATCCTGACCTGGCGGCTCGTCTCCAGTCTATCTCTCCCCGACGAAATGTGGTTTCTCTATGTTTATTCTACAAATACTTTCACGGATTCTGCTCCGACGAGCTCAGCTCATTGGTGCACTAAACCTTCGCAAATTTACTCGAGCTACTGGACTAGCGACAAGGCCCCATCCGTGAAAGTAATTAAGTGTAACTATAACATCCACATTACCAGCTTCTTTTCTCGCACGTCTCGCCTGTTGGACACCCTTCCGTATTCTTGTTTCTCCAAGAGTTTAAAATGCAACGTCAACCGTCATCTCTTCCCTCTTTGACTCCCATCCGTCTACTCACTTTACACTTTTCTCTCGCGCAGCTCTCTTCACACCAATGTATTCATCCTTCGTTCTCCGACAACTTCTGTGACTTGTTCTCCTCTGTCTTCAATCTCCTGTTATGTAACCCACTGCGCACCAGTAGCAGTACTGCCTTGCTTGGAGTGAGACGATTATAAAAAAATCTTGTCGCATTTCAATCCATATATTCAACTCACATATGTATTCAAACTTTATATAAGTCGATCCCACTCTGAATTCAATCTGTAATTATTTCAAAAGACTCTGTTCTACCTTTCATTCACTCATGTTTGTCTGGTAGATGACTTACCCAGTCCCTGTGAGGTTCTAATTCTCCAAGCCCGTTTTCTTAGTATTTATGCAATAACTTTAACTGATTTTGAGTATAAATATTCTTTTTGTTTCTATTTTTCTAAATCTTCCTAGTTGTTTACTCACTCCGCCTATAGAATTCTCAGTATTCTTCTGTAGCGCCACCTTTTTGTTGTATCCAGCTTTCTCTTCAAGTATTGAAATTCCCTACCACACGATTGCTTCCCCGACGGCTACAATCTCCAGGAGTTTAAATGTAAGGTCAATAGACACCTCCTAACAGACTAACCTGCTCCTATTCTATCAAACACTCTTCCCATCTGCCCAACCCTCATCCTCGGTATCCTTACTCATCTGTCACCTTCCACCTGACATTCCCTATGTCTAACCACTCCTTCTCTTTACCTTCTCCATGCGCAATAGTGGCAGTGGAATGCCTTGCTTGGGGTGAGATGATTAAAAAAAAAAAGTATGAGGAAATTGTCCAGCAATCAGTGTCATAAAATAGGATTGATATTACATAGCTGTTTAGCACGCGTTTCTATGTTTCTAAGGAAATTTTCATTTTTTTTTTTTTTTTACGTACTTTGCTCAGCTTTTAGAAGGCATCTTTTCCTAATCCAATCTGTTCGGATTTAGGTGTCACATTTTCTCATGTCTGTTAAAACGGTTCCCAGAACCGAAGACACATCAATGCATCGCCTAACGGTTTTCGACCCAGAATAGGAAATTGACGCGCAGAATAGTGTTGGTTGGTTTTGTTTAGTGGTATATCAACCTCTACGGGCTATTTAGTAGTATACCAGCCTCTACGGGGGTAACTGCATGTCTATACATGGGATCCTAAAAGGTGCTATCACCCAGGTCGAGATAGACCTGGAAGCAATAACAATTAAAATTTGGTTCCACGCTCCTCAAAACTTCCAATCTCCCAATCAGAGGACTTGCTGCCAGATGTAGTTTATCGTCATACCAAGGAATTTAGTCGTGTCAGGTTAACTTTCGCTCTAATACTTCTTGGAAAGGTATGAAGTAATTCCTTTCTCCACCTCCCACTATTCTAATCAATCTCTTCTCACCACCCCGCCTCCATACATACATTGTCTGTGTTTTCGTTTTGTCTTTCTTGTTAAATGAAGCGGAATTATCAGGAAAAAAAGTAGGAGAAAAAACAAATTGTCTCGAAAGGATTTGGAACCGTTATCTTTTTTTTTTTTTTTTTGCTGGTGCCCCAAATGAATTTAAGCGTGCTACTAGTTATGGTGCAGTGGATATCGACTCGGAAAGACAAATTGGGGTGCCGAGTTCGAATTTCAGCTTTTTTTTTTTTAATCATTTCACCCCGAGCAAGGCGGAAACGCCACTGATGTGCAGGGGGTTACATAAATGTATAAAGATTAATTAGAAAAGAGTGAGGAGTACAAACTAGTTAGAAAGGAACAATAGAAAGCTGAGAAAGCAGGTGCGATGACAGATACATAGGCGGAGAGAAAGGGAAGGTTATACAGGGGAGGGGAGAGAGCTAGAGGCCAGTGGTTAGTAGATGAGTATTAACTTTGCATTTAAATTTCTGGAGGTTGTAGCCGTCAGGAAAGCAAGAATACGGGAGTGAGTTCCACAGGCGGGAAGTGTGAGAGAGGAAGCTGCAGGAGTAGAATTGTCGTCTGCATTTGGCTAACCTGACTGTGAATGGGTGGGACCCAGTTGCCAGTCTGGTTGCACGGGTATTCATTTACGCACAAATACCCTTTGGGAAAGGTATTAATCTGTCTCTTTTATACATTTATGGGTTAAATAATAGGACAGATTAGATTCTATAGTCTTGATTGGCAATCAGTCTACCACAGAAAGCAATAGCAACCTCCTGCGGGGATCGCCCAAAGTGTGCATCACGTATGGCACTTAACTGACTAAATTAGCTTTGTGGTGCAGTGAATATCGACTCGGAACGACAAATTGGAAAGCCAAGTTCGAATTCCAGTTGAATTCGTTGCATTCACTTACGCACAAATACTCTTGGGAAAGATATTATTTCATCTATTCCCCCAGTTATGGGTTAAATAATAGAGCAGATTGGGTTCTATAGCCTTGGTTAGCAACCAGTCTACCGCAGAAAGTAATGGCAACCTCCTGCGGGATAATCTTATGCCCAATCAGTCATGTCACTTTCGAGACATGATCGCCCAAAGCGGGTATCACGTATGGCACTCAACTGTTTGACTAGATTAGCATCTACTCCCCCAATATTATACTGTTGAAATAGTTAGATAACTGCCAATTCTAACCCAACAGTTTATTTCCTTAACACTTCTTGCCTATGAAACAGTAAATATAAATATATAATACTGTTTGGTTATAAACAGAATATCTACTTAAATATGAGTATCGATCAAAAATAATGTTGAAACAAATCATTTCATATATATATATATGTGTGTGTGTGTGTGTGTGTGTGTGTGTGTGTGTGTGTGTGTGTGTGTGTGTGTGTGTGTTTAGGCAGCAAATTTTCTTTTAGACATGTCAGATTAAATAAATTGCAAAGATTGTGCCTGCTTATTTTTAATAAAATCCGTTCATACTCACGGATAATCTGTCGCGTATTATAATTGAAAGATGTCAGAAATGAGCTGTAATGTTGACAGATGTTATCATTCATTTCTCAATATCACCAAGTACTTTCAATCTTTTTCCGCTAGTAATTTGTCAAACGTTATATTTGAAGCAAAAAAAAAAAGAAAATTTGCAGTAATTTTTACCAACACAGTTTTGCGGTTATATTTGTTACCATAACTCACACCACTGAAGATGAACTCGACAATTTTTAAAGAAAAATATGTCGGAGTTAATCCATTTCGTAACGGATTCCGTAAAATTTCATAAATAAATTTTCTTTGTTTATATTAGGATACGAAAACAGAGCAGATATGAATATTAGGAAACATCAGGAAAATATGTGTTTATAAGGCATTATTTGGGCTTTGTCTAACAGTAAATTCTTCATGGTCAAGCGGTCTAAGACGTGTCAGATAAATTGACGGTTTCCCTGAGGAACGCAGGTGCCTATCCTGTTGAAGGACGTATATATATATATATATATATATATATATATATATATATATATATATATATTAGATACAGAAAGGATAAGCAAAGTGTAAAATCCCAAAAACCAGTTCCTATTAATATTAATTTTATTAATATTAAAACTGATCAGTGTAGAAGGCTCGATGTAAATAGTATTATTTATTTACAGAGACAAGAGAGAGAGCTAGAGAGAGAAAAAAAAATTTTTTTTTGATTTACATTAATTATTTACGTATCATTCATGCGAAATCAGTATTTCAACACAGCTTTCATATATATATATATATATATATATATATATATATATATATATATATAGTATGTCAAAAAATTTCGAAATTTATATTCGTTGAATGGCCATTTCAGCGAGAAAATTCTCGCTTCATCAGCAACGGTCTAAGACGAAATTTTATTAATTCAAACATGGTACAAAATTTCAATATCGGAAAAAAACCCAAAACATATCTATACACAGAAAGTTAAAAAAAAAAAAAAGGTGGTGTTAGATTAAGAAAGAAAAATTATTATTTAAATTTGTCAGACAGAATTTTATCGTTTGATTCTTTCATACAGACGCAATGTAAAGTCTTCTAATGCCTAATCATGAATTTCTGTTTCTGATTTTTTTTTCTCCTTATGGCTGGCCGACAAAAAAACGTGCACTTCCGGTGACACTCACTCTGGGAGAGCTCTCTCTCTCTCCCTCTGCCGGTCTATTTACGTAGGCAGAGGCCCAGTCAGTAAAACTCACTAACACAACAAGCAAAGCCACCAGGGCACATCTCCACCGGTGAATCGGGCACAGTATCGAGGGTCTTCAAGGGCTACTGGAATCCCTGTTCAACAATTGTACCTCGTTGAGTGTCAAAGAGAAGGTCGTTTGATCGCTTTATCGAATGTTACAACTGTGTTGAATTAGGCGCATGAGACTCTTCATCAAATAAAATACTGAAAGCTGCCTCCATGTGAAAAAGTACATAGATAATTGTACAAAAAGATCGTCAAAATGGCGCCTAGTATTGGCGCAATGATTAAGCGAGTCAATCTCACATATCATTACAGCTGAGTAGTGGATGTGCGTTGTGGTGCAGTGTATATCGACTCGGAACGACAAATCTGGGAGCCGAGTTCGAATTCCAGTTGAATTCATTGCATTCACTTACGCACAAATACCCTTGGGAAAGGTATTAATCTGCCGCTTCTGCCTCAAACTAAGAGTTAAATGACAGTACAGATTGGGTTCTATAGCTTTGGTTGGTAAACAATCGACCGCAGAAAGTAATGGCAACTTCCGTCCAGTCAGTCATGCTTCTTTCGAGACATTATCGCCGAAGCTTGTATCACGTAGGTTACTTAACTGACTGATCTGGATAAAAAGAATGAATAGCAAGACAGAGTGAGGTTCTATAGCCTTGGTTGGCAACCAGTTTACCGCAGAAAGAAATGGTGACCTACTGTGGAAAAATCCTCTGTCCAGTCAGTCATGTCTCTTTCGAGACATGATCACCCAGGCGTGTATCACGTACGACACCTAACTGACTGACTGACTAGATTGGCGTGAAGGTCCCACCCGTTTACTGTTGAAATAGCTAAATGTAGCCGTTGCTTCTGCTTAAACAGTTTATTTTCTTGCACTTCATACTTTTGGAAATCCCTTCCGTTTCCTTGCTTCCATGAAAACTAAAATCTTAAAAATTTTAGATGCAACGTCAATCGCCATCTTCTATCTTTTTGAATCCCGTTCATCTTTGGTCCTTTCTTCAGTCTTTCTTACACTCAGTATTTTCTCTCACTTTTGCTCCCTGTAAACCTCTGTGTACTAGTGGCATTCCCACCTTGATTGGGGTGAAATGATTAAATAAATTTAAATGCAACATCAATCGCCATCTTCTATCTTCTTGAAGCCCATTTATCTTTTGTCCTTTCTTCAGTCCTTCCTATACTCTTAGTCTTATCTTGCAATTTCATTCCCTGTAAATCTTTGCGTACTAATAGCATTCTCACCTTCTTTGGGGTGCAATTATTTTTTAAAATGAAAATTCTTGTAGTAATGGGTACCCTTAGAGCAGCAGATGGGAGTTTGAATGAGCGCTTAGGGAAAATTAGAATTGAGATCAATATGTAGACGTCCAGAAAACTGCCTTTATATACTCTGCGAGGAGCAGCCGTAAGGTTCTTCAGTTGTAATGAGTCTTGTCGACACCATTTCCCAAGAACAAAATGAGCGAAACCAACATTAAAATAATCAGACAAAATGCGGAATAAATAGAACTAAATAAATGTGGAAATTTAAACAAGAACAGTAGAACAAGAACAGTACCAGGCATACTAGAGCGCTTGGAATTATAAAAAAGGAAGACAACAACACATTTAAAAAAATCACTGGAAATCCCAGCTTAAGAAAAACACAAAAAAATTATCTTAATACGTACAGCTCAAACACTAAGAATAACTTATATAACGCTAGCGATATTATGGGAGTTGGATAGACAAATCATGAAATGTAGCCGTAACAACAATTGTATGCTTCCAACTATAGATAAATTATATTGTTGGTCATTTACCTATAATTATGAATTGTTGGTAATTTTTTTATATAGAAATTTATTACTGGTATTTTTATAGTTTCATGTTTTTGTTTAAGGGGTTCACTATTTGCCTATCACTGGGACCCTAACAAGTGCTACTACCGAGGGTAAGGGTGGACCTGGAAATGACAGCAATTAAGTGAGGGTTCTAGGCGCTTCACAACCTTCCGATCAGAGAACGTAGTTTTTCGTCATACCCAATACTACATTGAAACAAGAAATCTCGTTCTTATAACTAAACTAAGTGAAAAATACCAGAATCTGATTTGAGAGTTGAATAAGCTATGGAACTGGACTAAAGTAATTCCTGTAGTAATGGGTGCACTTGGATTAGCAGCTGGAAGCTTGAATGAACGCTTAGTGAAATTTTCTTGAGTTGTGAGAAACCTTGTCGACACCATTCCACAATATTTACATTATTCGGACTATTTGTATGACTATTTGTATGACATTTCGGCCGTTTTACACTCTGGCCTTCTTCAGGTGCTAGGAATTTCGAACCCTTTATTACAATCACTGGGGTATATCATCCTCATTCCTTGCGTAGTAATTCCTCGATTGGAAGTAATGAGTTACCTCCATCTAACCCCGCAAGTTCCTTGTTCATCACTACTGTAGCCTGGTATTGAACTCACAACTCTTTGGGTCAAGTCACAGGAACTAACCAACATCTATATCCACTGGGCCATATGTCCTTAAGGGTTAGAGGGAGATAACTGATGACTTCTAATCGAGGAATTACTACGCAAGGAATGAGGACGATATACGCCAGTGATTGTAATAAAAGGTTCGGTTCGAAATTCCTAGCACCTAAAGAAGGCCGAAGAGTACAACGGCCGAAACGTCGTACAAATGACAACAAAGATGAGGACAATAGTCCGAATAATATAAATACTATAAATACTACCTCATCTCAGAAATATAGGCAAATACTATTTCCAAAGAACAACATTTCCGATGATTACGTTAATGTGCGACACCAACATAATAATAACAACAACAACAACAACAACAACAACAACAACAACAACAACAACAATAATAATAATAATAATAATAATAATAATAATAATACCCTGCTGTAACAATAAAAGATTTAGAGCCAGAAGAAGCTTATAAATACCTCGGTGTAAATGAAAGTGAAAAACCTCACCATAAAAAATAAAAGAAATAGTGCGTAAAGAGTACTATAGAAGGCTACGGCTGATATTAAAAACTGAATTGAATTCTCAGAACAGAATTATGGCAGTTAATAGCCTTGCCATCCCAGTGGTCCAATATAGTTTCAACATCTTAAACTAGACTCTAAACGACATCAGACGAATGGATTCTAAAACAAGAAAGCTTCTTTCTAAGCATAAGATGCATCATCCAAAGGCTGATGTAGACCGTCTATACATACCCCGTAAAGAAGGTGGAAGAGGTCTTATTCAGCTAGAATTGTCATACAAGACAAATATTGGCTTACTAACATACATAGAAACAACAAAGGACTGGATGATATAATTAGTTAAACAAAATGAAAACAGAAAGAAAAAATATTCAATAATGAAAGAAGGCAGCAAATACAAACAAAATTTAAATTTAGTAGATTCTATAGAAAAGCAAAACAGAAGCCAAGAACCAACTATTGCGGCAAAAAATATTTTTAAAAAAGCTAAGGATAACACCCTGGAACAGATGAAACAACGCTGTCAAGACAAACCTTTGCATGGCCAATATCAAGAATTGCTAATAAATCCAATGTTGATAAAGTTAATACTCATCGATGGTTACGTGCATCTGGATTAAAGTCTGAGACTGAAAGCTTTATTCTTGCAGCGCAAGACCAAAGTCTTTTCACTAGGAACTTTCAGGCAAATATTATACATAATAATGTGGATCCAAAATGCAGGTTCTGTGATAAATACCAAGAAACAATAGACTATCTAATCTCAGGCTGTTCTGTACTTGCCCCAAATGAATATAAAAATCGTCACGATAGAGTGGGGCAATATTTACATTGGACAATGTGCAAACACAATGGAAAATATGTAAATAAACACTGGTATGAACATCACCCAGCACCGGTTACAGAAATAGATGTCACCATTCTATGGGATTACACCATCTACACAGACAGAAAAATTGAAGCAAACAGGCCGGACATTATTGTTAAAAACCAGAAAGAAAAAAACTTGCCTATTAATTGATATGGCTTGTCCAGCGGATTGTGACGTAGCAACCAAGGAATTCGAAAAACTGTCAAAATATAAGGACCTGGAAATTGAAACAGAAAAAATGTGGAAACTGAAAACAAGAATCGTACCAGTGATAGTAGGTGTACTTGGAATGATAAAAAAAGGAACAAAGCAACACATTGAAAGAATCCCTGGAAACCCCAGCTTAAGAGATATACAAAAAATTGTCTTGTTAAGTACAGCCCACACACTAAGGAGAACTTTGTCTATGTAACGCTAGAGATGTTAGGGGAGATAGAAAAAAACATGAAATGGAACCATAACAACACGCCACGACCTGCCTTAGGTCTTCCCGCAGACTTGGTAGGTAGTGCGACCATAGCAGAAATCGAAATATGATGGAAAATGACAACATAATTATAATAATATGAACATCAATCAGAACCGGTTACAGAGATAGGACCTGTAACAATTTTATGATTCTTTACAAAATATACATGGAGAACAATCAAAGCTCATCGCCCGGATATCGTGATCAAAGACCACAAAAACAGGATGTACTTTCTTATTGACATGGAAGTTCCTGCAGATTGTAATGTATCTTTGAAGATCGTTAAAAAAAACTATCAACATACAAGAAGCATCATCATCTCATCCGTTACACCCAATGGTGTGTAGGGCAGCAACTTTTTGTTACTGTTTCCGTAACAAACAGTTTATTTTATGGGGCAGGGTTGTTAGCCCTGCGCCCAAACCTGGAGGACCGGTGGACCATTCTTACGTTTACAGCACCTGGTATTCCAAAATAGTCACCCATCTAAGTACTGACCAGGCTCGATGTTGCTTAACTTCAGGGATTGGACGAGAACCGGTCTATTCAACACGATATAGCGGTAGACTAAAGCGTAACAATATTGAAGTGGAAATTTTTAAAAATGTGATACAGTCTATACTACTCGGCTTTTCCCTATCTTCCGACCTCAAGTGGAATCCTTGCATTGAGTCAATAGCTAAATCCAATGCTAGGAAGGTTGGGTCACGATGTCTGGCCAGATATTTTTTCCGCCTGAATCCATCTTGCACATATACAAATCAACCATCCGACCGTGCATAGAATACTGTTATCATATCTGGTCAAGCGCCCCTGCTGTTCATCTCAGTGTTCTCGACAGGCTCCAAAAGAGAATCTGTAATGTGATTAGTCCCCACCTGGCAGCTCGACTCCAGCCACTTTCTCACCGGCGGGATGTGGCTTCTCTCTGTCTCTTCTACAAATATTTTCATGGCTTCTGTTCCGACGAACTTAGATCACTGGTGTCACCTCCACAAGAATTTACTCGTGCAACCAGACTAGCAACAAGGTCCCACCTTTTTACAGTTAAATCAACCAAATGCAGCCGACAATTCTACTTCAACGGCTTCTTTGCTCTCACTTCTCGCTTATGGAACTCCCTTCACTATACTTGCTTTCCCGACTTCAACCTCCAGGAATTTAAATGCAATGTCAATTCCCATCTCTTATCTACTTTACTCCAATTCTTTCTACATCACACCTTGTATCTGGTTCTTTTCTTTTCTACCTTCGCAACTGTCCTCACACCTGTGTTTCCATCCATCTCTTGCTCTTTCTCTGACACCCCCTGTAATTGGTTCATTTTTCTCTTCGCTCTCCTCCTGCTTAAACTTTTACTTTCTTATGTCGCCCTTGCTTGGGGTGAAGCAATTAAAAAAAACACGAGGACATTAATAATTCCAGTTGTAGTCCTTGGATTCATTGCACAAGGTTCTGATAGACTTATTGAAGGGATACCTGGTCGCCCATGCCTTAAAAAACTACAAAAAGTTTACTCACAAGTACAGCTCACACATTATGAAGAGCTTTATTTACGCAAAATATATGAGGCTTATTTTTTCGAAAATGATCAGTAGAAAATGTCATGAAGCTATTTGTAACCTTAGGTCTCTGAAGAAAATGTGCATACAACAGAAATTCAAGGAAAGATAATAATCCACATGTGGTAGAGCAAATAATGATAAATTCTCATGTCTGAAATTATGACACAACAGGCTCAACTGTCCGAGCAGGGTTGAATGACACTTCCCAATGTTGAAGACAATTGTGTCCGTGAATTTCCGTGAATTTGGCGGTGGAATTTCGTGAGTGCCATACGTGATACACGCTTGGGCGATCATGTCTCGAAAGAGACATGACTGACTGGGCAGAAGATTATCCCGCAGTAGGTTGCCATTGCTTTCCAGAAGATTATCCCGCAGTAGGTTGCCATTGCTTTCTGCGGTAGACTGGTTGCCGACCAAGGCTATAGAACCCAATCTATCCTGTTATTTAACCCATAACTGGAAGGAATAGACGGATTAATACCTTTCCCAAGGGTATTTGCGCGTAAGTGAATGCAATGAATTCGGGTGGAATTCGAACTCGGCTCCCCGATTTCTCGTTCCGAGCCGATATCCAATGCACCACAACGCACATCCGATTCAATACATGTTCATTCTTTCTGACTTTCAAGAATGAAGAACTCTATCAAACATCATGGCTTCCTATCTTTCTAGATAGCAGTAATCTGTCACTTGCATTCATCTTTAGCGTGAGCAACTACCATGGACACAGATTTGATATTAACCGAGAAGTTCACATTTGTAATTTCAATGTCAAATCCCGATGTCGCAAAAACTTGGTCGGTATTGGAAGCATCAATGAACTGTAGATCTTTCTTTCTTTCTTTCTTTCTTTCTTTTATTTGTGACTCTTTTTCTTCTTTTTCTGTTCTCATTTCCATCTTCTTTCATTTCGTTCTCTCTTTTCTTTTATTTCTTTTTACTCATTGTCTTTTTTCTTCCCTTTATCCTTTTCTTATTCTTTCTCCACTTCCTTTCCAGTGCTCATCAACTTCTTTCTTTTTCTTTCTTTCTTTTACTCTATTAATCCTTTCTTGTACTCTTTCTTTCTTTCTTTCTTTCTTTCTTATTAATCCTTCCTCGTACGTCTTTCTTACTTTCTTTTACTTTATTAATCCTTCCTTGTACTTTTTCTTTCTTTCTTTCTTTCTTTCTTTCTTTCTTTCTTTTACTTTATTAATCTTTCCTTGTACTTTTCTGTCTTTCTTTCTTTCTTTCTTTCTTTCTTATTCATCATTCCTTGTACTTCTTTCTTTCTTTCTTTCTTATTAATCCTTCCTCGAACGTCTTTCTTTCTTTCTTTCTTTATTAATCCTTCCTTGTACTTTTTCTTTCTTTCTTTTTTTCTTTCTTATTAATCCTTCTTCGTACTTTTCCTTTCTTTCTTTCTTTTACTTTATTAACCCTTCCTAGTACTTTCTTTCTTTCTTTCTTTCTTTCTTTCTTATTAATCCTTCCTCGTACTTCTTTCTTTCTTTCTTTCTTTCTTTCTTTGTTTTACTATATTAATCATTCCTTGTATTTTTCTTTCTTTCTTTCCTTCTTCTTATTCTTTCTTTGTACTTTTTTCTTTCTTTCTGTTTTTTCTTTCTTTCTTTCTTTCTTTCTTTTCTTTTATTTTATTTTATTTTATTAATCCTTCCTTGTACTTTTCTTTTTTTCTTTCTTTTTTTCTTTCTTATTAATCCTTCCTCGTACGTCTTTCTTTCTTTCTTTCTTTCTTTCTTATTAATCCTTCTTTGTACTACTTTCTTTCTTTCTTTCTTTCTTTCTTTCTACCTTATTAATCCTTTCTTTTACAGATTCGTTTTTCTTTATTTTATTTCGCACTATTTTTTCTTCCTATGCTTTCCTCATTTTCTACTTCCTCATTTTTCTCTTTTTCTTATCCTTTCTTCCTTTTTACAACTAATGGTTTTTCTTTCTTAATTTTATTCTATACTTTTTCTTCTTCCATTTTCTTTCCTGTTTTAATCTACTTCTTTCTTTTTTTCTTTATTCATTTATTTATCTATTCCTTTTCTAGTTCATTTTTTCTCTTCTTCTTTTCTTTTTTCCCCTGTCTTTTTCCTATTCTTTTTATTCATCGTCATTCTTATTCGGTCCTTTCTCCCCGCCTTCTTCACGTCTTTATGGTATAGATTGGCGTTCTTTAAAACGTCGGGGTTCCTCAGTATGGTATTTTGAATGGTGTTGAATAATAAATGAGAAAAGGCCAATTTTTATTAACTATACCACCATTTTATTTTTGTTGTTGGCCTCATAAGGTTACATCTCTTCTTATATATGAATGACTATCATTTCTGTCCTTTTCGTATTTTGTGTCTTGGACATGTTTCTGGTATAAGTCATTGTGGTTTTCGTGTGAATGTTCATTATTATATATGTATTGCTGTGTTCAGGTTATAAAGAGTTTTTTTTTTTCGTGTATATGTATGTGCATGTAAATATAGCACATTTGTTTCTCCATCTGTGCGTTAGGTGGAATCTAGTATCAGGTTGCTGTTTGTGCTATGTTATATTATTTTCTGGTTTTTGAGGTGTGTGGGTTGTACTCTTCAATTCATTTCTTGGTTTTCTGCATTTTCTTTTCGGAAATATTATTTAAGTACATCTCTGGTTTGCACAGAGATAATCTTCTTTTGGCTGGTTGGTGTGTTAATTAAATCTCCGACGGCTGACACGAGCGTCTCACACGCACGTGTGTGCAAACGTGGACTAACTAAAAAGGCTATGCACGTGTTTACTGTTCTTTTTATATTTTCTTAACGCCTGCGCGTTTTTTATTTGATTTTGGCGGAATCGTTACTCATCGGTTGACTTTCGCATGACGTCAGTTGACCAAATAATCTATGAATAATCTATGTCCGGATTATAGGTTACCAGAAATATAGAAGAATTGAAATGGGCAAAGGGTGTATGTGTCGAGAGAAAAATTTATTCTATTAGTTAAGAGGAAAGGGTGTATTTCAATACGCTTTTCTTCTACATTTCCACTCACCATATCTGTTTCTACTACTACTAATCATAATGCGGATGTGCATTGTGGTGCAGTGGATATCGGCTCGGAACGAGAAATCTGGGAGCCGAGTTCGAATTCCAGTTGAATTCATTGCATTCACTTACGCGCAAATACCCTTAGGAAAGGTATTAATCCATTTCTTCCTTCCAGTTATGGGTTAAATAACAGGACAGATTGGGTTCTTATAGCCTTGGCTGGCAATTAGTCTACCGCAGAAAGCAATGGCAACCTAGTGCGGGATAATCTTTTGCCCAGTCAGTCATGTCTCTTTCGAGACATGATCGCCCAGAGCGAGTTTCGCGTATGGCACTTAACCGACTGACTAATAATGATACTTTGGTTTCTATCTTTTTCTTGTTTTCTATTCTAATTGTTTTAATTCGTATTCTTTTTAAATAATTTATTTTTTGTATACTAGAAATAACGCCTTCGAAAAATACTGTCACACTCTTTTTCTCTCTCCCTCATGCTTATTATTTGCCTATATATATATATATTATTAGTCAATAACACAATAATGATCACTCATGCATACAGTAAAAAGAACCGTCAGATATTAGATGCCATCTACATTAAATCAAAACAATCCACACTTAAGAAAATCACATTTCAATCTGGTCATAAAATATTACATTGCATTTAGACATATGGTTCTGTTAACATTTTGGTCTCTCACGTGGTGTGACGTCATAAAAACGCATTACAAGTTTACGAACTGCGTCTGCTATTCGGTGACTTATCGTTGCATAGTAATGTTTTAATTAAATAAAAGTTATAATAAAAAATTAACAAAATGAAATAATTAAAATAATAAACCATGAAAATAAATAAAATGAATTACTAAAAATAAATGAAATTAATTAATAAAAATGATTAAAAAATAAAATTAAATACTTCTTCAAATACTTTCACGGCTTTTGCTCCGATGAACTTAGCTCACTGGTACCCCCCACTCAATATGAATTTACTAGAGCCACAAGATTAGCAACTAGTCCTACACTTTTACTGTGAGACCAATAAAATGTAAACACAAATTTAATGTAAACTCCATCAGCTTCTTTTCTCGCACTTCCTGCCTGTGGAATTCCTTTCTGTCATTAATATCATCATCAATAGCATCATCATTGTCATCAATAGCATCAATATCATCATCACTGTCATCAATAGCATCAATATCATCATCATTGTCATCAATAGCATCATCATCATCCCAACAAGCAGCAGATACTTCCTTAATGTGTCATTTGTCTTAATTTCATCAATTTAAAACAATTTAGTTCTTCACTCGGTGACTCGACTGAGTCGGTCTCCCCTTCATGAACACTTACTCCAAGACTAAAATGTAAATTCGTCACTGCATTTGTATTTCTATACTCGGTTCTCCAGCCCAATAATCGTCACTCTCATATCTAAGAAATCGAGAAAGGAAGCAATAAGATGTGGCTACTGTTGATCGGCCTTCTCGAAAACATCCTTCTCCCATTAACGAGAAAGCCGCTGCCTGGCCATAATTGTTCAATTTCAGCAGACGAGAATTTCGCGTTACATTTGAAGTGATTATATTGACCAACATTTCCGCTAATTCGACGCTTTCAAAAACGCCATGATGGAATGAGAACATGGCGGCCGTTTCTATAGCCTGCTGACATTCTTACTGATATTTTTTTTTCTGCATTTTATTCTTTATTCGTTCAGCTTTTATTTTCATTAGTAATTCTGGGGTTTGAATATTCTTATGATTGAATTAATTTTTCTTTAATTCTTTTTCGTATTTACCATGATTTTTCGTTTTTTTTTTTCTTTCGTAATATTCGTTTTGTTTCACATTGCCTACTTCCTCTTCCTCTTCTTTGTCTTTAGTGTTACGATTGTATCTCTTTCATTCTAAAAATGATTTTCACTCAACTTTCAACATTTCAACGCTCTCTTGAATATTTATCTCAACTCATCCTTCTCCTCTTGCTCTCAACGCTTCCATTTAATCTCTCATCCTCTTCCTTTCGCTCCTTCGCTTTCATCCCTCATCCTCCTCCATTGATTTGGCTTTCATCTCTACTTTTTACACTTTTCTATATTTGTCCACCTTTATCCCTTATTCTTCTTTTTCTTTCAGTCATTTATTTTCATCTCTTCTCTGTCACCTTTTACTTTCACTCCCTCTCTTTCATCTTTTTAATTTTTACTCCTTTTTTTTTCATCGCTTTTTCTCTTTTATTTTCACTCCCTCTTTTTCATCTATCTTTCTCTTTTTACTTTCACTCCCTCTCTTTCATCTTTTTAATTTTTACTCCTTTTCTTTCATCTCTTTTTCTTTTTTACTTTCACTGCCTCTCTTTTACCTGTCTTTCTTTTTACTTTCACTCCCTCTCTTTCATCTTTTTAATTTTTACTCCTTTTTTTCATCGCTTTTTCTCTTTTATTTTCACTCCCTCTTTTTCATCTATCTTTCTCTTTTTACTTTCACTCCCTCCCTTTCATCTTTTTAAATTTTACTCCTTTTTTTTTCATCTCTTTTTTTCTCTTTTACATTCACTTCCTCTCTTAAATCTGTCTTTCTTTTTTCTTTTAATTTTACTCTTTTTTCGTTTCTTTTTTTTTCTCTTTTTACTTTCACTCCCTCGCTTTCATCTTTATAATTTTTACTCCTTTTCTTTCATCTCTTTTCTCTCTTTTATTTTCACTCCCTCTTTTTCACCTGTCTTTCTCTTTTTAACTTTTACTCTTTTTCTTTCATCTCTTTTTTCTCTTATATTTTCACTCTCTTTTCTCATGTGTCTTTCTTTTTTTTAATTATACTCCTTTTCTTTCATCTCTCTTTTTTCTATTTTACTTTCACTCCCTCTCTTTTATCTGTCTTTCTTTTTTCTTTTAATTTTACTCTTTTTTTCATTTCTTATTTTTTGCTCTTTTACTTTCACTCCCTCGCTTTCATCTTTTTAATTTTTACTCCTTTTTTTCATCGCTTTTTTCTCTTTTATTTTCACTCCCTCTTTTTCATCTTTTTAATTTTTACTCCTTTTCTTTCATCTCTTTTTCTTTTTTATTTTCACTCCCTCTTTTTCACCTGTCTTTCTCTTTTTAACTTTTACTCTTTTTCTTTCATCTCTTTTTTTCTCTTTTATTTTCACTCCCTTTTTTATCCGTCTTTCTTTTTTTTAATTATACTCCTTTTCTTTCATCTCTCTTTTTTCTATTTTACTTTCACTCCCTCTCTTTTACCTGTCTTTCTTTTTTTCTTTTAATCTTACTCTTTTACTTTAATTTCTCTTTTTCCTCTTTTTACTTTCAATTCCTCTTTTTCATGTCTTTCTTTTTTAATTTTAACCCTTTTCTTTCACCTCTCTTTCTTCACATCTACTTTCACTCCCTCTCTTTCATTTGTCTTTCTCTTTTTAATTTTACTCTTTTGTTTTAATCTCTCTTCTTTCTCTTCTCACTAAATCTTTTTTGCTTTTCTTTTCTTCCGATTCTCCTCTGATTTCCCTCCCTTAAATTTCCCATCTCTTTCTTTTCATTCTTTTATCCTTCTTGTTTCTCCCTCATCCTTCTCCTCATACCGTTTTTTTCCCCTCCTCGATTTCTATTTCTTTTTTTCCATGATACTTACATTTATCTTTCGTTATCTTCTTTTTTTTTATTTGCCTAGTAGTAATTCTCGGAGAAATTGTAATTTCCTTTTTTCTTTTTTTTTTCTTTTTCCTTTTTTTTTTTTTCCTTTTTCCTTTTTTTTTTCTTTTTCCTTTTTTTTTCCTTTTTCCTTTTTTTTTTCCTTTTTCCTTTTGTTTTTTTTCTTTTTGGTTCAACTTATCCCTTTTTATCCACTCCACATTATCTGCCACGTCAGTTTCTCCTTATCTTCTGCAATCTACTTTTCTTTGGCTTTCTTTCTAATTCTCTTGAAAATATCTCACGTGAAACATTCACTATCCAACCGTGACATTTCCTATCAAAACTAACGTCCGTTCCCCCCGCCCAACCGTAGCTAAAATTGCTCTTCGACTCTCTTTCAATAAACCACTGAATTGTCCTTGCTTCCCCACATTTTGCGTCCAACTCTTTCTGTTACCCAATCATGCTCACTTCATCCAATTACGTTTTATCCCAAGGATTACCTCCCTTACCATGTGACACATGTGACAACATAGAGATTTCACCTTCTAAATAATTCAGTGGACGATTCTTTGACTCTCTCAATACAACCGATCTGTGCATTTAATCCACCCACTTCCCTGCTTTTATAATCGCCTGTGTCCTCCATCTTAATTTTGTTTTGACTTCTTAAACTCACTTCTCGCTCTCGTCCGCTTTGTCTGAAAGATGATGCATGGACTCACCTGCTCAAGCGCCAAATGGATTTTAAGGATAATGACAGCCAAAGTGAACTTCTTCTTTTTGCCGTGGGCTGGCGCAGACGATTAATTGTGGGCTTGTGCGAAATTAAAGCGTTTAGCACGTAGTTATTTGAGAGATTTTCAGTGTCAGAATAATTATGGTAGATTAATGAGCTTTACCCCACAGTTGAAACGTCGCAAGCATCTCTCTACTCAATCGCTATTTCCAGGAAGAATGTTCTGGCGAGCTGCATTTCTTAATTTCACCAGTTCAGACCTTCACAGCTAATCCTCTCGCAACTTTATTGCTATTTACATGGCGTACGTTTCTGATGGGCTCTATTTATAGTTCCACCACTTCAGACCTTCACAGCTAAGCCTCTCGCAACTTTATTGCTATTTCCATGGCGTACGTTTCTGACTGGCTATATTTTTAGTTCCACCAGTTCAGACGTTCACAGCTAAGAATCTCGCAACTTTATTGCTATTTCCATGGCGTACGTTTCTGATGGGCTATATTTTTAGTTCCACCAGTTCAGACCTTTACAACTAAGCCTCTCACAATATTATTGCTATTTCCATGGCGTACGTTTCTGACGGCCTATATTTTTAGTTCCACCAGTTCAGACCTTCACAGCTAAGCCTCTCGCAACTTTATTGCTATTTCCATGGCGTACGTTTCTGATGGGCTATATTTTTAGTTCCACCAGTTCAGACCTTTACAGCTAAGTCCCTTGCAACATTATTGCTATTTCCATGGCGTACGTTTCTGATGGGCCATATTTTTAGTTCCACCAGTTCAGACCTTCATAGCTGAGCCTCTCGCAACTTTATTGCTATTTCCATGGCGTACGTTTCTGACGGGCTATATTTTTCTTTCCACCAGTTCAGACCTTCACAGCTAAGCCTTTCGCAACTTTATTGCTATTTCCATGGCGTACGTTTCTGATGGGCTATATTTTTCTTTCCACCAGTTCAGACCTTTAAAGCTAAGGCAATTGCAACTTTATTGCTATTTCCATGGATTACGTTTCTGACGGGCTATAATTTTAGTTCCACCAGTTCAGACATTCACAGCTAAGCCTCTTGCAACTTTATTGCTATTTCCATGGCGTACGTTTCTGACGGGCTATATTTTTAGTTCCACCAGTTCATACCTTCACAGCTAAGCCTTTCGCAACTTTATTGCTATTTCCATGGCGTACGTTTCTGATGGGCTCTATTTATAGTTCCACCACTTCAGACATTTAAAGCTAAGCCTTTCGCAACTTTATTGCTATTTCCATGGCGTACGTTTCTGACTGGCTATAATTTTAGTTCCACCAGTTCAGACATTCAAGGCTAAGCCTTTCGCAACTTTATTGCTATTTCCATGGCGTACGTTTCTGACTGGCTATAATTTTAGTTCCACCAGTTTAGACCTTCACAGCTAAGCCTCTCGCAACTTTATTGCTATTTCCATGGCGTACGTTTAAGACTGGCTATATTTTCAGTTCCACCAGTTCAGACCTTCACAGCTAAGCCTCTTACAACTTTATTGATATTTCCATGGCGGACGTTTCTGACGGACTATATTTTTAGTTCCACCAGTTCAGACCTTCACAGCTAAGCCTCTCACAAGTTTATTGCTATTTCCATGGCGTACGTTTCTGACGGGCTATATTTTTAGTTCCACCAGTTCAGACCTTCACAGCTACGCCTCTCGCAACTTTATTGCTATTTCCATGGCGTACGTTTAAGACTGGCTATATTTTCAGTTCCACCAGTTCAGACCTTCACAGCTAAGCCTCTTGCAAATGTATTGCTATTTCCATGGTGTACATTTCTGATGGGCTATATTTTTAGTTCCACCAGTTCAGACCTTTAAAGCTAAGCCTCTTGCAACTTTATTGCTATTTCCATGGCGTACGTTTCTGACGGGCTATATTTTTAGTTCCACCAGTTCAGACCTTTAACGCTAAGCCAATTGCAACTTTATTGCTATTTCCATGGCGTACGTTTCTGACGGGCTATATTATTAGTTCCACCAGTTCAGACCTTCACAGCTAAGTCTCTTGCAACTTTATTGCTATTTCCATGGCGTACATTTCTGATGGGGTATATTTTTAGTTCCACCAGTTCAGACCTTCACAGCTAAGCCTCTCGCAACTGTATTGCTATTTCCATGGCGTACGTTTAATAGTGGCTATATTTTTAGTTCCACCAGTTCAGACCTTTACAGCTAAGCCTATCACATCTATATTGCTATTTCCATGGCGTACGTTTCTGACGGGCTGTATTTTTAGTTCCACCAGTTCAGACCTTCACAGCTAAGCCTCTCGCAACTTTATTGCTATTTCCATGGAGTACGTTTAAGACTGGCTATATTTTTAGTTCCACCAGTTCAGACCTTCACAGCTAAGACTCTTGCAACTTTATTGCTATTTCCATGGCGTACGTTTCTGACGGGCTATATTTTTAGTTCCACCAGTTCAGACCTTCACAGCTAAGCCTCTTGCAACTTTATTGCTATTTCCATGGCGTACGTTTCTGACGGGCTATATTTTTAGTTCCACCAGTTCAGACCTTCACAGCTAAGCCTCTTGCAACTTTATTGCTATTTCCATGGCGTACGTTTCTGACGGGCTATATTTTTAGTTCCACCAGTTCAGACCTTCACAGCTAAGCCTCTCGCAACTTTATTGCTATTTCCATGGCGTACGTTTCTGACAGCCTATATTTTTAGTTCCACCAGTTCAGACCTTCACAGCTAAGCCTCTCGCAACTTTATTGCTATTTCCTTGGCGTACGTTTAATAGTGGCTATATTTTTAGTTCCACCAGTTCAGACCTTTACAGCTAAGCCTATCACATCTATATTGCTATTTCCATGGCGTACGTTTCTGACGGGCTGTATTTTTAGTTCCACCAGTTCAGACCTTCACAGCTAAGCCTCTCGCAACTTTATTGCTATTTCCATGGAGTACGTTTAAGACTGGCTATATTTTTAGTTCCACCAGTTCAGACCTTCACAGCTAAGCCTCTTGCAACTTTATTGCTATTTCCATGGCGTACGTTTCTGACGGGCTATATTTTTAGTTCCACCAGTTCAGACCTTCACAGCTAAGCCTCTTGCAACTTTATTGCTATTTCCATGGCGTACGTTTCTGATGGGCTATATTTTTAGTTCCACCAGTTCAGATCTTCACAGCTAAGCCTCTCACAACATTATTGCTATTTCCATGGCGTACGTTTCTGACAGCCTATATTTTTAGTTCCACCAGTTCAGACCTTCACAGCTAAGCCTCTCGCAACTTTATTGCTATTTCCATGGCGTACGTTTAATAGTGGCTATATTTTTAGTTCCACCAGTTCAGACCTTTACAGCTAAGCCTATCACATCTATATTGCTATTTCCATGGCGTACGTTTCTGACGGGCTGTATTTTTAGTTCCACCAGTTCAGACCTTCACAGCTAAGCCTCTCGCAACTTTATTGCTATTTCCATGGAGTACGTTTAAGACTGGCTATATTTTTAGTTCCACCAGTTCAGACCTTCACAGCTAAGCCTCTCGCAACTTTATTGCTATTTCCATGGAGTACGTTTAAGACTGGCTATATTTTTAGTTCCACCAGTTCAGACCTTCACAGCTAAGACTCTTGCAACTTTATTGCTATTTCCATGGCGTACGTTTCTGACGGGCTATATTTTTAGTTCCACCAGTTCAGACCTTCACAGCTAAGCCTCTTGCAACTTTATTGCTATTTCCATGGCGTACGTTTCTGACGGGCTATATTTTTAGTTCCACCAGTTCAGACCTTCACAGCTAAGCCTCTTGCAACTTTATTGCTATTTCCATGGCGTACGTTTCTGACAGCCTATATTTTTAGTTCCACCAGTTCAGACCTTCACAGCTAAGCCTCTTGCAACTTTATTGCTATTTCCATGGCGTACGTTTCTGACAGGCTATATTTTTAGTTCCAGCAGTTCAGACCTTCACAGCTAAGCCTCTTGCAACTTTATTTCTATTTCCATGGCGTACCTTTCTGACGGGCTATATTTTTTAGTTCCACCAGTTCAGACCTTCACAGCTAAGCCTTTCGCAACTTTATTGCTATTTCCATGGCGTACGTTTCTGACTGGCTATATTTTTAGTTCAACTAGTTCAGACCTTCACAGCTAAGCCTCTCGCAACTTTATTGCTATTTCCATGGCGTACATTTCTGACGGGCTATATTTTTAGTCCAACCAGTTCAGACCTTCACAGCGAAGCCTCACGCTACCCTCACTCTATTTAAAAAGAAAATGTTCTAACGAACTGCATTTCTTAGTTTCGCCAGTTCGGTCCTTTACAGCTAAGCCTCTCGCTACTCTATCTCCATTTCAATAGAGTACTGCTTCCACATATGGTCTGCTGCCCTGCTTTTCACCTCGGGGTTCTTGACAAAATCCAACGGAGAATCTGCAATGTGATCGATACCGATTTAGCAACTCGGCTACAGTCGCTATTACACCGGCACAATGTGGCTTCCCTGTGTCACTTCTACAAATACTTTCACGGCTTCTGCTCCGATGACCTTAGCTCACTAGTGCCCCCTCTATATGAATTTACTCGAGCAACAAGATTAGCAATTAGGTCCCACCCTTTTACTGTGAAACAAATAAATTGTAAACGCAAATTCTCCTCCACCAGCTTATTTTCTCACACTTCCCGCCTGTGGAATTCCCTTCCGTTTACTTGCTTCCCCGACAGCTACAATCTCTAATAATTTAAATGTAAAGTAAACAACCATTTGCTATCTCACTAACTTGCATCCTCTCTCTCATGCTCCTTTCTTCGTCCACTCCACTCTCATCAGTATTCGCATCCTTCTCTTACCCACTTCCTGACACCCCCTATAACCTGTCACTCTTTCTCATAACTTTCTTCCTATGTTACCCCCTGCACAGCAGTGGCAGTAAAATGCCTTGCACGATTATAAAAAAAATAGAAAGGGAGCTGTTCATCATTGACCTTACGACCATCCATAGATTGATGATGATAATCAGAATGATCTAAACTTATTTATAAATGGAACTTTGTCGCTGTGTTTGTGTATGTGTGTGTGTTTGTCTGTGTCTGTGTGTGTCCGTTACCTATAGACTCCAAAACAGCTGAACCCATTTTTTTGAAAATTTACACACTTTACTATATGCGTCTGTGAGTGTTCTTAGCTAGATTTTGTGTCGAAGTACCCCCGATAAATATCGAAAATCGATAATCGAAAAATCGGGTTATAGAAGGAGTGTCCTGATTTTAAACAAATTTGATACACTCATAGACAAAGACATAAGAAACGCTATTCAGAAGTTTCAAGGCTGCAGTTCTTACAATAGTGCAGAAAATCGGTAATATATATATATATATATATATATATATATATATATATATATATATATATATAAGGCAAGATGTTTGTTTGTGTGTGTCTATTTATCTGTCTGTATGTCCTTTATACAAATCCACAATTTTTATCCGATTCACACCAAACTTCACACAAATATTCTTTAGGCTTCTCGTCAGGTCATGGGCAACTTAATTTTTTCCAATTTCTCTCCAATATTGGAACTCGATACTCCTATATCCTATCAAGTCTGATCAAGATCAGGATTTCAGCCCACTTATCGTGGTTCTTACTGCAGAATCTGCTCTAATTTGGTAAAATTATAGTTTTTAGACTTAAACATTAGTAGATCTTCTCATACGACTCATCTTCCCCGATATCGGAAATCGATACCTACGGTTTCGCTTTAACTGGAAACAACTATTGCTTTTTAGTCTTTCGTGCCAACGTCTAAAGAGTCTGAGCTCCAGGACCAAGGATTAGTTTTAAAGCTTTCATTACACCCGAGCAACGCCGGGCTATACTACTAGTTATAAATAAAGAATTATTGAAACGACGAAGAGTATGTAAAGATAAAAACAAGTAATAAAAAACGTTGATGACAATGACGATAAAATAAGGGTGTTTAGGCAAAAATAAAATAAAGAAAGGCAAAAAAAGTAGGCAAGGAATATCAGTTAAGTGCCATACGTGATACACGCTTGGGCGATCATGTCTCGAAAGAGACATGACTGACTGGGCAGAAGATTATCCCGCAGTAGGTTGCCACTGCTTTCTGCGATAGACTGGTTGCCAGCCAAAGCTATAGAACCCAATCTGTCCTATTATTTACCCCATAAGAGAAGAGATGGATTAATATATTTCCTAAGGTAAGTGAATCCAAGGAATTTAACTAGAATTTGAACTGGACTTACCGATTTGTCGTTCTGAGTCGATATCCACTACACCACAACGCACAGCCTTGTTAAAAACAACCAGTTGTAAATAATGAAAAATCCATTCTAACCTTGTTAATAATAGTGAAAAATTGTATATATTAATAAAATTTGTTTCATGTTTTTTTCTTTATTTTTTATCATTGTTTACTCAACTAATTTTTTACTACAGTTTTAAATAATCAATCCATTTTCACCTTCGTCAAGATTAGGGTAATCCTTCATATTATTTTTATTTTTATTTTTTATTTTATTTTATTTTTTTTTATTTATTTTTTTTTTTTTTTGAGTGGAGGTCCCCTTGAAAGTTAGTTTATAGATAGATAGTTGAAAGGGAGAGGAGAAAAAAGGAAAATAGGAAAGTATGAAAATAAATACACGGTTGACAGATTCTGTCTTTTCCACCTGGTGGTGTTCTTTCGACCAATCAGAATAGCTAAGAGTGGTCATCTGACTAGCAATTGAATTACTCCGCTAGAATAAATAACACGTTTTACAATGCGTTGTTTTTGCCTCTGGATGTGGACCGAATGCTGATCACATTACGGTCGAGTCACCCAACGAAGAACCTAAACCCGACACTTCTGATGACTTGGGAATAACAACACTGATGACATATTCGGAAGTAGCACTTGAAGGTGTATGACAACGAAACAGCAGAGGAAATCACAGCATCTTACCAGGCACATAAAGGACACCGCCAGTCTGACCGTTTTTTTTTGTTTTTTTTTTAATCATGTCACCCCAAGCAAGGCATTCCACTGCCACTATAGCGCAGGGGGTTACACAGGGCGATAGACGAGTTAGGATGTACATAGGGGGAGAGTTGGAGAGAATGGGAGGGTTAGTGTGCTAGGAGGTCTCTATTGACCTTACATTTAAACTCCTGGGTGTTATAGCCGTCGGGGAAGCAAGCATGCGGGAGGGAATTCCACAGGCGGGAAGTGCGAGAAAAGAAGCTGTTGAAGTAGAAATTGCGGTTACATTTCATCGGTTTCACTGTAAAAGGCTGGTACCTAGTTACCAATCTAGTATCTCGTGAAAGCTCATACCTAGGGTGCACCAGTGATTTAAGTTCATCAGAGCAGAAGCCATGAAAGTATTTATAGAAGAGGCACAGGGAAGCCACGTCACGAGAGAGTGACTGCAGGCGGTCAGCTAAGTCGGTATCAATCACGTTACAGATTCTTCGCTGTATTTTGTCAAGAAGCCCGAGGAGAATAGTAGGGGCACCCGACCAGATGTGGTAACAGTATTCAAAATACGGGCGGATGGTAGATTTGTATAAGTGCAGGATAGATTCAGGCGGAAAGAATTTCCTGGCCCTGCACAGAGAGCCAACTTTCATAGCAGCTGATTTAGCAATGGATTCGACGTAGTCATTCCACTTGAGGTCCGCTGAGAGTGTCAGGCCAAGCAGGCGTAGTGTTTTACTCTCTGGGAGGCGTGCCTGTTCCATCTTATTGGCAAATATTACAAGTAAGACCCTTTCGATTTTCACCACTTTTGTTTTATTCGTGCTTTATAATTTCTCAGGAACTGTTCTAACAGGAAATGGAAAGTGCGACACGGAGATCCGAATTGGCATGGCAAAGGACGCGTTCCAGAAGATGAGCAAAATACTAACACACAGGAAAATCTCAATAGAAACGAAGAAAAGAGTGCTAGACTGCTACGTGATGTCAGTTCTTCAATACGGCTGTGAATGCTGGACAATATCATCGAAAATGAGGACAAAACTGGAAGCGGCCGAAATGTGGTTCTACAGAAGGATGCTACGGATATCGTGGACTGAGCATGCAAGCAACGATGAGGTGTTGGAAAGAATGGCAACAAAAAGGAAATTGATGCTGAGCATCAGGAAGAGACAACTGAAGTTCCTGGGACATGCAATGAGGAAGGGGTGCCTGGAGAACCTGATACTGACTGGTCAGATAGAAGGCAAGAGCGACAGAGGAAGGCAGCGGATAACATATTTGCAGGGTCTGATCGGGTGGATGACGGAACGGGGGTTGCCTGGAGCAACAGGAGCAAACATACTAAGAGCCACAAGGGATAGGGAGACGTGGAGAACCATGATCGCCTACGTCCTGAAGGGACAGGGCACATAGAAGAAGAAGAATTTCTCATTATGTGACAAATTAGTAACAAGTATTTATATATATGTATATAATTTCTTGTATGAAAGCAGTATATAAAAATATTTTCGAGAATAATGCATGTTTGTCTTTCCTTTCTTTCAGCTGTTCTGTTACTACTCGTCTATAAAGGTGTAACTATATCAAGGATATAATAATGCCTGTAATGGGGAAAATTTCAACTGGAAATGTTCTTTCTTCTGCCCGCTAACTCTGCGAATGTTAGGGTACCATGTAACCCAGTACAGTCTGCCGCATAGTTGGGTCATCACTGACTAAAGCAGTTCCTCCATTTCACGTGGTGGTGGCGGGGGGGGGGGGGAGTAGACACAATGCAGGATTAAAAACAAAGTCTGTCAAAGGATGAATGAACCTTCTTCTTGGGTCAACGGCGTCCTAGCAGAAGGGGGTGGTTAGTGACCAAGCAGTCTAAAGCACGTCGTATCAGACGGCAGTTTCCCCTATAAAAGGCGACGAGGGTTCGAACCCTGCCGGAGAGTGTTTTTATTTTAAAAGTCTTTCGAATGTGCAGGTTACTAAACTTTTCACACTGTGTTATGGTGCCCTTCTACGAGGAATGGACTGTTTCTCTTACTATATATAATTACCGGCGGGACTTTTAGAAGCAGCTGACAACAGCTAGTTCTGCCGTGTGCATGGTCTAACTCTCTGAATAACCCAGTCTAGGCTTCGCCAAAATGTAGAGTCTCGTCTGGGGAAAATCAGACATAAATTTGTGCGCGGGCTATATGGTCTGGATCGCCCATATTAAAAAGGCCTTGTGCCACATTTTGTCTTAAGTGGGAAGGCAACTTAATAGCGATAGAGTATCAAGAAAGGGGTCGTAAGATAAAAAATAATTCATCACCCAGAAGGCCGCTGTATAGATAGTTTGGAACTATGAAAACAGGAAAGTGAAGGTTGGGCAGCTCCAACCAAAATATGGCTGTAGAACCCCAATTTTCGTCAGGTCTGACTCTTATAAGCCAACGTAAAGGATTAATCTTTATTTATCCGGATAACCTTTAGGGAATTTCGAACTTAACTGTTTATGGTCCTGGGTATGACGATGAACTGCATCCGGCAGCAAGGCCTCTGATCGGGAGGTTGTGAGGAGCATGGAACCACCTCTTAATTGCTGTTGTTCCCAGATCTACTCTGACCTGGAGTGGTAGCATCTGCTAGGGTCCCAGCAATGGGCAAAGAGCTAATCCCCCAAATGGGGTCAAAACACTATAAAAGTATAAAAATACACTTTTATAGAAATATATACATGAAAATAGACATTTATAGAAAAATATTACCATAACACATTTTTGAAGGAAAAAAATTATTGCCATAATACATTTGTGAAGGATAACTGACTCTACCTGTATGCATTGTAAGATTTTAATCAAAACACGACATTGTTGGCAGAGACTGCTAGCTTACTGAATTTTCCTACTGACACTCACATCGGTGTTATCGATGATGTAAACTTTCCCTCCAGTTTCTAATGGTTCCTGGTGTAGAAGTAGTGTTTGCTGCTACATTTTTATATTTTGTGTAAGTAGTGATCATGTACAGAAAGTAAAAAAAACATTACTTTTACGTGAAGTTTCACCACTAAAACATCCGTGTCAGCATTACATGATTAGCGTCATTACCTACACCTTTATTTACACAAAAACTATAAAATTTCATGTAAAACTACTTTCAGGGTATCGTTTGGGCGATCATGTCTCGAATTAGACATGACTGACTGGAAAGAAGATTATCCCGCAGTAGGTTGCCATTGCTTTCTGCGGTAGACTGGTTGCCTGCCAAGGCTATAGAACCCAATCTGTCCTGTTATTTGACTCATAGCTAGAAGGGGAAGAGATCTGTTATACTATTATGTAATAATTAGTGGGGGATCAGTTTATTACTTTAAAACAATAGAAAACTTATCCTCCACTTTATGCCCAGTAGAAGCCTTAATCATGCTTTCAACTATTATATTCAGTCAGTAAGTTAAGTGACATACGTGATACCCGCTTTGGGCTATCATGTCTCGAAAGAAACAAGACTGACTAGGCAGAAGATTATCCCGCAGTAGGTTGCTATTACATTCTGCGGTAGACTGATTGCCAACCAAGGCTATAGAACCAAATCTGTCCTGTTAATTAACCCATAACTGGCGGGAAGGGGCGGATTAATACCTTTTCCAAGTGTATTTGCGCGTAAGTGAATGCAAGGAATTCAACTGGAATTCGAACTCGGCTCTTCGATTTGCCGTCCCCAAAAAGCCGATATCCGCTGCACCACAACGCTCATTCAGGGTATATGTTATTTATATAAAGCTACCTGCCTGGGATCCATTCTCAAGTTACCCTATTTTCTAGATGCTAGATAGAAATTAAACACACTGTATTCATAATCCGAAAAAATCTGGAAGCCGATGCACTTCCGGTTTAAGAATTTCAGATAAAAGATTCTCAACCTATTCTACTACTACTAAATTTCGTGCCATGAAGACGCTGGGCTCAAAAAAATCACCTGGTCTCTCTAGTTCTCACGGTCATGACAGAGCGCCGGAATATCTTTCATCACCAGATAGATCTGCTGGAAGTCCTGACGAACGACGTATTTCTGGCGGCTGCGTGGTTTGCCACGAGGTCGTCTCCGGTCTGCAGATGGAGGATCGAACTGATAGATTATTCTCGTCGAAGACCAAGCTGCTGATGCATGTAGGAGATGGCTCTGATCCACCGTCCATCATCACTGGCAACGAACACGTCTATTTCGTCACGTCTTTCGTTTACCTAGGCTCAGAAATTCCCAACAGTGGCAATGCACTAGACTAATCTGCTGGAAGTTCTGACTGTCAGCATCTTTTCAGTGGTTGCATGATCTGCCGTAAGGTCCTCTCCAGTCGGCAGATGGTTCGTCGAACTAGAGGATAACACTGGTAAGGGGGCGGTGGTCATCAGGTCATCTCCAATTTCCAGATAGTTCGTCGAAATAGAGGATGACACTGATAAGGGGGCGGTGGTCATCAGGTCATCGGAAATTTCCAGATGGTTCGTCGAAATAGAGGATGACACAGGTAAGGGGGCGGTGGTCATCAGTTCATCGCCAATTTCCAGATGGTTCGTCGAACTAGAGGAAGACACTGGTAAGAGGGCGGTGGTCATCAGGTCATCGTCAATTTCCAGATGGTGCGTCGAACTAGAGGATGGCACTGGTAAAAGTGCGGTGGTCATCAGGTCATCGCCAATTTCCAGTTGGTGCGTCGAACTAGAGGATGACACTGGTAAGGAGACGGTGGTCAGCAGGGCATCGCCAATTTCCAGATAGTTCGGCGAACTAGATGATGACACTGGTAAGGGGACGGTGGTCATCAGGTCATCGCCAATTTCCAGATGCTGCGTCGAACTAGAGGATGACACTGGTAAGAGGGCGGTGGTCATCAGGTCATCGCCAATTTCCAGTTGGTGCGTCGAACTAGAGGATGACACTGGTAAGAGGACAGTGGTCATCAGGTCATCGCCAATTTCCAGATGGTGCGTCGAACTAGAGGATGACACTGGTAAGGTGACGGTGGTCATCAGGTCATCGCCAATTTCCAGATGGTGCGTCGAACTAGAAGATGACACTAGTAATAGGGCGGTGGTCATCCTGTCATCAACAATTTCCAGATGGTGCATCGAACTAGAGCATAACACTGGTAAGGGGGCGGTGGTCATCAGGTCATCGCCAATTTCCAGATGGTGCCTCGAACTAGAGGATGACACTGGTAAGAGAGCGGTGGTCATCAGGTCATCGCCAATTTCCAGATGGTGCGTCGAACTAGAGGATGACACTGGTAAGAGGACGGTGGTCATCAGGTCATCGCCAATTTCCAGATGGTGCGTCGAACTAGAGGATGACACTGGTAAGGTGACGGTGGTCATCAGGTCATCGCCAATTTCCAGATGGTGCGTCGAACTAGAGGATGACACTGGTAAGGTGACGGTGGTCATCAGGTCATCGCCAATTTCCAGATGGTGCCTCGAACTAGAGGATGAAACTGGTAAGAGGGTGGTGGTCATCAGGTCATCGCCAATTTCCAGATGGTGCGTCGAACTAGAGGATGACACTGGTAAGAGAGCGGTGGTCATCAGGTCATCGCCAATTTCCAGTTACATAGCAACTCAGTACTCTCTTCTTTGTTTCAAGTAAAACTTTCCTTTCTCTTGATACTCTACTCAGTATCTGGAATGCATCGTTGAACATGTCAATAAACCTTCGGTTCTCCTTATCGCACTCGCCCCATGATTCATGAAAGATAGTGTGGTGTGGAATTGAAGTCGGGGTTATCAACATGAAAATGAATAGCGAAAAGAGGGAGTAAGTGTAATATACATGTGGTAAAATAAAAGAAGAAGATGTTGATGATTATAATGATAATGATGATGACGACGAGGAGGAGGAGGGGGAGAAAGAGTTGTTGGGGGGGGGAGTAGAAGGAAAGAATAAGACCAAGAAAAATAAAGATAAAACATGCGTGTTGTCCTACAAAATAAACTGCAACATTCCATCGTTTTGGGTTATAGGAAAAAACGAAGAAGAAAAACAAGTAATAAAAAACGTTGATGATAGAGAGGATAAAATAATATTCTTGAGAAAAAGAAAAGAAAAAGTAAAAAGAAAGGTGTGAATAGAAAAGAAGAAAATGTGGATTAAATAGACATGAAGAAGAAGAAGAAGAAGAAGAAGAAGAAGAAGAAGAAGAAGAAGAAGAATCTGTCTGCCATATTGCAATTGGAGTAGATAGACTAAACTAGCGCCCGGTTCACACTCCACCCACATCTACTGAACAGGTGAAGAGGCTCATCCCTTGTTTCCTGTTTAGGATGCGGTTTCCGGTTTTCTCTTTTCCAATCTTTTCACTCTTTTCTTTCTTTATTTTTTTTTTCAATTGGAGTAGATAGACTAAACTATCGCCCGGTTCACACTCCACCCACATCTACTGAACAGGTGAAGAGGCTCATCCCTTGTTTCCTGTTTAGGATGCGGTTTCCGGTTTTCTCTTTTCCAATCTTTTCACTCTTTTCTTTCATTATTTTTTTTTCAATTGGAGTAGATAGACTGAACTATCGCCCGGTTCACACTCCACCCACGTCTATTGAACAGGTGAAGAGGCTCATCCCTTGTTTCCTGTTTAGGATGCGGTTTCCGGTTTTCTCTTTTCCAATCTTTTCACTCTTTTCTTTCTTTATTTTTTTTTTCAATTGGAGTAGATAGACTGAACTATCGCCCGGTTCACACTCCACCCACATCTACTGAACAGGTGAAGAGGCTCATCCCTTGTTTCCTGTTTAGGATGCGGTTTCCGGTTTTTCACTTTTCCAATCTTTTCACTCTTTTCTTTCTTTATTTTATTTATTTTATTTTATTTTTGTTATCGCCTTGCTTGGGGTGATATGATTAAAAAACAAATATCTTCATAATCTTCACAACTTACTTCCGCCACTTACTTTCATATGACACACCTTAGCCAATAATCCTCTACCTTCAGTGGTTCTTAGGCCTTGTATTGCGTGAACTAGGAAAAAAAGAAAGAAAATAAGATAAAAAAAAATTCAGGTAAGAGAGAAAATTTAAAAGAAAAAGAGCAACACCAAGAAGAAAGAGAGGGGGAGGAGGAGGGGGAGGGGGAGGCGAAAGCCAACAAACTCTTCAACATCTGAAAATCTAAAATCGAAGAAGAAAAGGACGAAAAAGAAAAGGAGGAGAAATCCAACAAACTCTGCCACTTTTTGCCATTTGAAAATTTAAAGAACGAAGAAGAAAAAGAAGTAAAAGAAGAAGAAGAGAAAGCCAATCAACTTTGCAACATTTGAAAATCTAAAAAAGAAAAAAACGAAGAAAAGAAAGAAAATGAAGAAAAGGAGGAAAAAGCAAACAAACTCTGCAACGTTCTACCATTTGAAAATCTAAAAAACAAGCGAAGAAGAAAAGAAAGAAGAAAAAGAAAGGAAGAAAGCCAATCAACTTTGCAACATTTGAAAATCTAAAACAAAAACGAAGAAAAAGAAGAGGACAAGAAAGCAAACGAACTCTCTACCATTTGAAGATTTAAAAAAAAGAAAGATGAATAAAAAAAAGAAAAAAGAAGAATCAAGTTTATTGCAATTATAAATCATGTCAGAGATAGCGTGAACCATCTGTCTTTGAAGCAAGATGCTATCATAACGCGTGACCTCGTGCCGATGTTCTTTCTCCAAGTTACTCAAAAAAAAACTATGGCGTGTTCGATTACGAGAGCCTCTGACTTCTCCTCCCGAGCATGTTTAGCGATGGCGACCCGCCGTCAGCATACAAAACATCCGTCAGTCAACCTTCATCTTTCTTTTCTTCACCCTTTTTTTTTTTTTTTTTTTTTTTATCTAAACCAAAAAAAATAGAAAACAACAAGAAGACTTTTTTTACTTCTTCCAAGTAGGTTACAGAAAAATCGGTTTCGCAACAGTACATACATATTCGGAACTGAATCAGAAATGATTATTTTTATATCACGTAATCCCAAACCGAGAAAAATGTCTTTGGTAAACATGCTCTACTAAGCGATACCTTCCTTCTTTTTTTTCTTTTTTTCTCGTGCGAAATACAGAATAATAATAAGAAAATAATTAGCTAAGTAATTTAAAATAAACAAATAAATAATCAGTAATATTGAATATGACGATGACAAAGTGGAAAAAGTATTCATGTCGATGCTTTTCGGACTTCATTGGACGTAGCTTAGATGCGACACCAGGCCGGAAGTATGGAGCACTCAATGAGGACCGAACTACTCAGTCGTAATTGTTCTAGCGAGACAAGTTTGTTAACCATTCAGTCAGTTAAGTGCCATACGTGATACACGCTTGGGCGATCATGTCTCGAAATAGACATGACTGACTGGGCAGAAGATTATCACGCAGTAGGTTGCCATTGCTTTCTGCGGTAGACTGGTTGCCGACCAAGGATATAGAACCCAATCTGTCCTATTATTTAACCCATAACTGGAAGGAAGAGACGGATTCCCAAGGGTATTTGTGCGTAAGTGAATGCAAGAAATTCAACTGGAATTCGAACTCGGCTCCCTGATTTCTCGTTCCGATCCGATATCCACTGCGCCACAACGCACATTTGTTGATCTCTTTTTCTTTTTTCCAGATTATACATTGTTTGGAGTCTGATGGGTGATCTTCAAGATTACACCACGTAAAAGCATGAACATTTTTTCCACTTTGTTTTGTTTTGTCATATTTTATAATTTACATTTTCTCATATTTTATAAAAATAAATAGAAAACTTTTTTTTAAAGGGAAGGAATTTCTATTGTTTACCCCACCAAAATAGAAATAATAATTTCAAAAGGGCTTAGGTTTAAAAAAAAAAAAAACATGAAATTTATTTACTAAAACAATGAAATGGGAATTGTGCACTAAATTTGAGAATCGTGTATAATTATTTATATTGATCGTAGGTATATGAATTTCGTATTTGCTCAGAGAAATTCTAGAATATATAATTTCGTTTACCTTAAATGTGGAGTTTTCCTATGTTTTCAATGAAATAACAAAGTTGTTTGTAAAAGCCGAAAAAGCGTCCATATTGAAATGAAGGTTTTTTGCTTCGGCTTTCATCGGCTCTAATCGAGTTTGCAAAATATGTTTTTTTTTTTAATATTGTAATATTTTTTTTATATTATTTATATAAAAACAAGCTCGAATTCGATTAAAATGCTATGGCAAAATTTCAAAACTATTGGTGCAGCCATTTTCTAGATTAGCAGATAGTAACAAACGGACAAGTACAGTTTTATTTTTATAGATTGGAATATTTTTTATATAAGGTATATAAAAACATGCTTGTATTCGATTAAAATGCTATGGCAAAATTTCAAAACTATTGGTGCAGCCATTTTCTAGATTAGCAGATAGTAACAAACGGACAAGTACAGTTTTATTTTTATAGATTGGAATATTTTTTATATAAGGTATATAAAAACATGCTTGTATTCGATTAAAATGCTATGGCAAAATTTCAAAACTATTGGTGCAGCCATTTTCTAGATTAGCAGATAGTAACAAACGGACAAGTACAGTTTTATTTTTATAGATTGGAATATTTTTTATATAAGGTATATAAAAACATGCTTGTATTCGATTAAAATGCTATGGCAAAATTTCAAAACTATTGGTGCAGCCATTTTCTAGATTAGCAGATAGTAACAAACGGACAAGTACAGTTTTATTTTTATAGATTGGAATATTTTTTATATAAGGTATATAAAAACATGCTTGTATTCGATTAAAATGCTATGGCAAAATTTCAAAACTATTGGTGCAGCCATTTTCTAGATTAGCAGATAGTAACAAACGGACAAGTACAGTTTTATTTTTATAGATTGGAATATTTTTTATATAAGGTATATAAAAACATGCTTGTATTCGATTAAAATGCTATGGCAAAATTTCAAAACTATTGGTGCAGCCATTTTCTAGATTAGCAGATAGTAACAAACGGACAAGTACAGTTTTATTTATATAGACAATCAAATGTGATATACTTTATCGATATTTACATGGTTTGAAGTAAACTTGTTGCATCTTTTTAATAAATTAGAATAGCCATATTTTGCTTGTCAATAAAATATTAACGCTGGAACACTAACCATCAACTAAAGTTACACCACTACGAACCATGGGTATATCATACCCGATTTTGAAAATATCAAACAAATAATAAATATAAATCTTTATTTGAAATATTTTACATGCAGGCACTTCAAAAGTTGTACTCTGAGTTAACATTAATAAAAACTGAAAAACATATTTTTTAGTTAGGAAAATCAGGTACTGAAAATTTAATATAACTATATGCGAAACGTATGGGGCGGGCGTGCGTGTGCGTGTGTGTGTCTTTGCGCACGTCAATGGGTGTACAAGTGTGTATATATGCCTGCGTTTGTCACGACGACAAATTTTTCTCACAATTTTCCTCTCATTTCCACAAAATACACCAATATAGGTAGCCTTACATATAGCCATTTTTTAAAAAAAATAATCAGTTTGTCTGACGATCGCAAGAGCGTGAAACCCAGGGTAACAAACTGATACCTATCTATCTATCTATCTATATATATATATATATATATATATATATATATATATATATATATATATCACTAAATTTGTTATTGAACTCGTCTCGAAAAATCCACCGAGTACAAACGCGGAGGGAAAAAAAAGAAACGAGCTAAGCACTTGAACATTAGTCAAAGTACTAGTCGAAAAAAAAACCGAGACGAGGTTAGCTACTGACACTATATATATATATATATATATATATATATATATATATATATATATAATTAACATGTTTTGTTAAAAACGACTGACAACGGAGATTTTATAATTTTTTATTCGATTTTTCCAGTATTCTTACATGTTTCCTTTAAAAAGGTTCCTGTAAAAATGTTCCATAAGAATCCTTGAAAATGGCCTGTGAAGGGGCTAAAAGCGCTTGGAAAGTCGAAAATTATGGAACGTTTTTTACATTTCTTATCTCCAGCAAAAACGAAACATGTAAGAATACTGGAAAAGTTGAACAAAAATATAAAAAAAAATCTTCTTTGTCGGTCGTTTTTAATGAAAAGTTTAAATGAAAGTTTGCTGCCCAAATATCATATTTATAAATGTAACTTTGTCTGCGTGTGTGTGTGTGTGTGTGTGTGTGTGTGTGTGTGTGTGTGTGTGTCCGTTACCTATAGACGCCAAAACGGCTGAACCGATTTTATTGAAAATTTACACAGTTGTACTATAAGCGTCTGCGAGTGTTCTTAGCTGGGTTTTGTGTCAAGGTGCCCCAGATAAATATCGAAAATCGATAATCGAAAATATCGGGTTTTAGAAGGAGTGGTCCGATTTTAATCAAAATTCATACACTCATAGACAAAGACATAAGAAACGATATTCAGAAGTTTCAAGGTTGCAGTTCTTACAATAGTACAGAAAATCAATAATATATATATATATATATAAGGCAAGATGTTTGTGTATGTGTGTCTGTTTATCTGCCTGTATGTCTGTATTTTTTTCAGCCCTTTTATTTGCTTTGAGTTTGGCTCTAAGTAGGTACAATTGTAGTTCTTAGTCTCAGCCGTGATAGCATTTACTCAGAGGACTTATTTAGTCTTCAATATTCAGTTTACGACGAAAAAAAACTTATTTGATATCGATACCAGGAAATCAATATTTGATTTACATCCAATCGTTTTTCTTTCAGTCTACGGTTTCGCTTTAACTGGAAACAACTATTGCTTTTTAGTCTTTCGTGCTTTCGATCTGCAGCCATAGGAGGAACATGTTAGTTTTGAAGCAAAATAGAGACAAAAAGGTCACTTAGAAAGAGATAGTTGAAATTTCTAGAACACGTAACGAGGAAAGAGGCTTGGAGAATTTGACACTCACAGGATATATTGAAGGCAAAAGCAGCAGACGGAAACAGCAAGTGACTGACTTAATGACCATGTGTAAAATTTCTGGGACACATAATGAGGAAAGAGGGCTTGGAGACTTTGATACTCATGGAACAAATTGAAAACAAGAGCAGCAGAAGGATACAGTGAGTTAACACATCACTCAATAAATCTCAGGCTTAACTCATAAAACAACAACTTTTAAGCAAAATTTGACTTTATTCACCAATATAGTCTCCTTCTAGGGTGATACAATGATTCCAACACTTCTCTATCAATTCGATGCCTTTTTTGTAGAATGATTTGTCTTTGGCCTCAAAATATGCCTCAGTTTCTGATATCACTTCTTCATTGGAGACAAATTTCTTTCCCTGGAGCATTTTTTGAGGTCTGCAAACAGCCAAGATCTGAAGGCCAGATCTGGAGAATAGGGTGGATGCAGAAACAATTCAAAGTGCAATTCATGTAGTTTTGCTGTCGCTATCGACTTGTGACAAGGTGCATTGTCTTGGTGAAAGGTGACATTTTTCTTCTTCATTTGTGACCATTTTTTGATGATTTCTTCCTTCAAACGCACCAATAATGCTATATAACATTTGTTACTGATGGTTTTTCCTTTCTCAAGGTAATCAATGAACAAAATAGCTTATGCATCCCAAAATTCAGGACATATTGAAGTCAAGAGGAGCACAGAGGAACAGCGAGTTATTGGTTTAATGACTATGTGTAAATTTCTAAGACACGTGAAGAAAGTGGGCTTGGAGAATTTGATACTCATGGGACGCATTGAAAGCAGGTGAAGCAGAGGGAAACATAGAGTTACTTAATGAACTTGTGTAAAATTTCTGGGGTTCATTACAAGGTTGAAGGGCTTGGAGAATTTGATACTCATGGAATATATTGAAAGCAAGAGGGACAGAGGGTAGCAATGTGTAACCTACACAGTGAGCTTGTGTAAATCTTTGTCATAACAGCTACTTGGGGTGATGGTAAAAAAACAAATTTTTGTTTAGAGGGACACGGGATAGAAAGTTGTGGAGAGCTATAATTGCCCATGTCCTGAAGAGACATGGGATATAAAAGAAGAAATATAACTTCAGTGCAGTCATGTCTGTAGATTAATGGAAATCAATCTAAAATGAATTTTATGTATTGTTTTTTTTTTTTTTTCGCCTTACCTGTTCAGATCCCACACTTTGCTGGTGCTGTCTCGTGAAGCAGAAGCAACAAAATCTCCAGTCCAATGCCAAGAGCAACTCCAAACTGAGAGAGAAAAAGATTGCAACGATTCAAACAGGGTGCTAGGATAGTTGGGTACTGGATATTTGCATCCTTGACAAATGTGTCCCTGGATAAATATGTACCTAAGATAATTTTTTGAAACCTTACCATATATTATGAAAAAAGCATAAGTAGTAATTCTATATTATTTCTTTTTGTTTAAAAACAAAACAAAGAAATCAATAAAAAAAATTACAAGTTTATCTAAATCTAAATCTAAACTTCTTTATAAATGGAACTCTGTGTGTGTGTGTGTGTGTGTGTGTGTGTGTGTGTGTGTGTGTGTGTGTTCGTTACCTATAGACTCCGGAACGGCTGAACCGATTTTCTTGAAAATTTACACAGTTGTACTATAAGCGTCTGCGAGTGTTCTTAGCTAGGTGTTGTGTTGTCAAGGTACCCCTGATAAATATCGAAAATCGATAATCAAAAAAATTGGGTTATAGAAGGAGTGGTCTGATTTTAATCAAATTTGATACACTCATATACAAAGGCATAAAGAAACGATATTCAGAAGTTTCAAGGTTGCAGTTCTTACAATCGTGCAGAAAATCGATAATATATATATATATAAAAGGCAAGATATTTGTGTGTGTCTGTTTATCTGTCTATATGTCCTTTATACAAATCCACAATGTTTATCCGATTCTCACCAAACTTCACACAAATATTCTTTAGGCTGAGTTTGAGCTCCAGGACCATGGATTAGTTTTAAAGCTTTTATTACGCCCGAGCAACGCCGGGCTATACTGCTAGTACATTAATATATGATGTATACTTGGACAGCTGTGGTGCTATATTTTCACGATACCGGGTTGGCCGATGGTTTCGTGATTACCACATGTTCCAGACTGGATGTTCTCTGATTCCTTCCGCGCCCACGTTACTTCTTAAGATCCGCGAAAGGTGGGGGGTGGATACAATTCAGTCGATGGAGTGTTGAATTTGGCGTCGGAGAAGAAGAATAGTGACCATACCATCAAATAAATGACGAAAAGCGTTTATTATAAACAGTAACAAACGTTTATTTACACAATTTAATTTTTATCAAGGTAAAACAAACACCGCGAAGTGAGGGGTGAATGTAGTTGACTGGCGGAAAAAGTTTCCTTAGTTCGAAGAAATCTTAACTGCAATTAGGCAGTGTCATTGATGGAGAATGCAGTGGCAACGGATTCGGTTCTGGGTAGCGAAGAATGAACCAACTCGATTTTTTTGCTCTGGGTGTTCTCTATTTATGGGCCCGAATCCCGAATAATTAGCTCCTGATTGGTCAGCCAATAGGGATTACTGGCCAATGACTATCGTCGTAACAACCTCCTGGGTTGCATCTGATTGGTTTAGATAATCAGCCAATTAGTCGCAGTCATCGGGATGGGCTAACAAGAAGCAGGCCCTGTGGTTGGTTGATCAATGATTTATTACCTTGCACTCAATCCCGGGTGAAGCGACCCAACATATTTGCCACGCTCAAAATATGTTTATATTGTGAAATTGAAGTAATTTTTGACAGATCGTCACATCTGCAGAGTGTTTTGTTTTAGTGGCAGTTTATAGGTCAGCCATTTATATCTTTACTTAATGACTTCGGTTTGCTACACCTGGTTCTTAAAAATGTTAGATACCCAGAATGAACTTATTTTTATAATGCTTTAATAAAATAATTATTATCATGATTTAATTAATTATCATTTAATGAATTGTCATTTCATTAATTTCGCCAGTCAACTTTTTGACACTTAAATGAAAGTGTCATACAGTAACCTTTCCAGCAAACATCTCTCTTTAAATATGGCTGGAAAGGAAGATTTGATTCATTTTTATTAAGTTTTTCCAGTATCCTAACTTGTTTCCATTGGAAATAGGAAACAGAAATAGATGTGCGCTGTGGTGCTATGGATATCAGCTCGGAACAAGAAATCAGAGAGCCAAGTTCGAATTCCAGCTGAATTTGTGACATTAACTTACGCGCAAATACCGTTGAAAAAATTATTAATCCGTCGCTTCTCCCTACAGCTATGGGTTAAATAGCAGGACAGTCTGAGTCCTATAGCTTTGGTTAGCAATTAGTCTACTGTAGAAAGTAATGGCAGCTTACTGTAGGAAAATTTTCTGCCCAGTCAGTCATGTCTCTTTCGAGACATGATCGCCAATGCGACATTTTTAACTGACTGACTAGAGCAGCCCAAATTTTCCAAATACAGGTGGGGGATACTAAAATCAAGCAGGTACAAAAATTTAAATACCTGAAGACGGAAAGTGCGACACAGAGATCTGAAGGCGAATTGGCATGGCGACGGAAGCATTCCAGAAATTAAGTAACGTATTAAGAAACACGACTATTTCGCTAGAAACAAATAAGCGAGTATTGGGTCGCTATGTGATGTCAGTTCTTCAATATGGCAGTGAATGCTGGACAATATCATCGAAGATGAAGGAAAAACTTGAAGCAACTGAAATGTGGTTCTACAGAAGGATGCTGCGAATATTATTGATCGAGTATGTGACCAATGATGAGGTCTTGGAAAAAATGGAAAAGAAAAGGAAATTAATACTGAGCATCGAAAAGAGACAGCTAAAGTTCCTGGGACATGCAATGAGGAAGGAGGGCTTGGAGAACCTGTTAGTAACCGGCCAGGTAGAGGGGAAAAGAGACAGGGGATGCAGCGGATTACATATTTGAAGGACCTGATCAGGTGGATGACGGAACGAGGTTTGTGTGGTGTGACAGGAGAAAGCATACTAAGAGTCACTAGGGATAGGGAGACGTGGAAAGCCATGATCGCCTACGTCCTGAAAGGACAGGGCACATAGAAGAATATCTGATATCACCTGCATGCTGGAAATTCTCCTCAGTCGTTCCTGTCTTTAAGAATTGTGGTGAACCCTCGGACCCATCCAACTATCGCCCTATCAGTCTCCTACCAATATTCGGGAAAGTGTTCGAGGCTATAATAAATGCTGAAATAGTTCATCATCTCACCGCCCACAAGCTGTTCTCCGACAGGCAATATGGATTCCGATTTGACAGGTCCACAGCCGACCTGCTAACTACTGTAACGGAGTACATGCTACAGGCCCTTGATGAGTCTGACGAGGCTCGCGCGGTTGCTCTGGATATCTCCAAGGCTTTCGACAGGGTTTGGCACCCTGGCCTCCTATGCAAACTACGCGGTTATGGTATTACCGGTCGCCTGCTTGACCTAATCCAATCTTTCTTAAATAACCGCAAAATGAAGGTCGTTCTGAATGGGCGTGCCTCTTCGTCCTACAGCACGAATGCTGGTGTCCCACAAGGCTCTATCCTGGGCCCAACGCTCTTCCTTATTTTCATCAACGACCTCCCAGATGAGATCAGGTCCCAAGTAGGCATCTACGCAGATGACACTACAATATACTCCCGCTCCAGTAAGAAACCTGTCGTGGCGGACAGACATAATCTCGCTGCTGACCTTGAGCGGGATCTACACTCTGTGGTGAACTGGGGCAAGAAGTGGCTTGTCAACTTTAATTCCTCTAAGACCAAGCTGTTGTCTGTCAACCATTACAGGCAACCTCTTCTGCCTCCCATAAGCATGGACCAGATGATTCTCCCGGAGAGTAATACACTACGCCTCCTCGGACTTACCCTGTCCTCAGACCTCAAATGGAAGCACTATATTGAATCCATAGCAAAATCTACTGCTAAGAAGATTGGGTCACTATGTCGATCCAGGATGTTTTTTCCACCTGAATCCATCCTGCATATATACAAGTCAACCATCCGTCCGTGCATGGAGTACTGCTGCCATTTATGGTCAGGTGCCCCTGCCGTTCTCCTCAGTGTTCTTGACAAGCTCCAAAGGAGAGTCTGTAATGTGATAGGTACTGATCTGGCGACTCGTCTGCAGCCACTTTCCCATCGTCGAAATGTGGCCTCCCTCTGTCTCTTCTATAAATACTTTCATGGCTTCTGCTCGGATGAGCTTAAGTCACTGATGCCTCCTCAACAGGTGTTTACCCGTTCAACCAGACTGGCAACTGGGTCCCACCCATTCACAGTCAGGTTAGCCAAACGCAGACGACAATTCTACTCCTGCAGCTTCCTCTCTCGCACTTCCCGCCTGTGGAACTCACTCCCGTATTCTTGCTTTCCTGACGGCTACGACCTCCAGAAATTTAAAAGCAAAGTTAATACTCACCTACTAACCACTGGCCTCTAGCTCTCTCTCCCCTCCCCTGTATAAGCTTCCCTTTCTCTCCGCCCATGTACCTGTCATTGCACCTGCTTTCTCAGTTTTCTATTGTTCCTTTCTAACTAGCTTGTACTCCTCACTCTTTTCTAATTAATCTTTCTACACTTATGTAACCCCCTGCACATCAGTGGCGTTTCTGCCTTGCTCGGGGTGAAATGATTAAAAAAAAAAAAAAAAAAAAATAGCCTTTGTGAAAGACAATTTACAATTAGTTCCGGGGAGATAACTCAACTAAGACTATATGGTTTCTGACAAAAGTTATTTCCCTTGCTCCAGCGTTGCTATAGTTACATTTAACAACTATGGCGGAAATCGACCCAAACGAAGAGAAATATTACCTTGAAAGTATTCTTTTATGGTTTCAGAAAACCGTTCGCATTCTTTTTATTTCTTTAATTTTGATTATCTTTTCTTTTTTTTTTTTTGTAATATTTGTTGTATTCATCAATTTGTGCCGCCGGGTTTTACGTTTGGATTTGTTTTCTGTCTTGTACATGCTTTTCGTTGTTGGAACGAATACCTCCTCTTCCTAGTTTTTTTTTTTTTTTTTTGCCTCTCATATTTTTAATGAAACAGAAAAAACAGCCTTGGAAAATAGTCAATGGTGAAACTTATTTAATCTCAATATTGGTATTTTAAAATTTAAATAACTGGAAAAAATAATTCATTTTGTGATTGTACCTCGAAATTTATGCGCACTTTCGACACGTGAAAAAAAAAACAGAAATAAAAATCATGGAATTGTCGGATTTCATAGAAAAAACCTCTGCATTTATTCGTTAATTAATTTTATCTTATTTTTTTATTTTTAAGTTTGTGGAAGTATATTTTCGGATTATTTATACCTACGTTTATTTAAGTTATGATGACACTAGAGTAACTAGTGACTAAGTGTCATCATCATAACTTAAATAAATAAATTATAGTTCAAATGTTATAGTCAAATGTTAATTTAAATAAATAAATAAATAGTTGAATGTTCCTAGATTTTAAATTTTAAAACTAAATCGGCGAATATGTTCATTAAATTAATTTAATATTTAATCTCGATTGTGAACACCACAAAATTATTAAAATCTTGAAAGAATTCTAAAACAACTCGAAAATATTTTTTGTGGCTAGTTACTGACCTACTCATGTGTAGACTGTAAGAAAGAGTGTTACTGTTAATTAATTAGGGTTTTTGTTAGGGTTACTGTTAATTCATCCCAAATAATGTTAAGTTACTTATGGCAAAAATATTAATTCACACTAAGAAATTATAAATTTTAAATCCAATTTGTTTGTTTGTTTTTTGTTTGTTTTTGTTTTTTTTCACACTCTTTTAAAATTATAAATTTTAATAATAATAATAATAATATCCCTTCGTTTCTTGTTTCGCAACAACTCCAACCCTCAGATTGAAAAATTCCTAAAAATCAGGGAGTTAAATGGTTAAAAACGTCTTCAAGGATCTAGCTCCAGGATTTTTGTTAGTGTTCACCCCAAATAAATAAATAAATAAATAAATTATATTTACTAAAATATAATTCTCATCAAATTCTTCCAGAGCACTAGGGTTATTTTGAAATCTTTGCGATCGCCTCCAAAATGTGTTTGGTTATGGTGTGCTATTCCTAAGTTTGAAGAACTATGTTTTCTCTCATTTCGATAAACAAGTCAAAAACAGATTTTTTTCTTAAAAACAAAAAAAAAATAGTAAAAAGTTTTTCTAAGTACCTTGAATTTCATCCGCAGTGACGAAATGTGATTAAAAGAATATTTCTCGACTATGAACCCCTCGAAGTTATGGCCCGAATTCTTAAAATATTAAAGAAAATTACTTTTGTGGCAAGTTTATTTTTAATTTTTTAAAAAATATGTTGTAGTAACTTAAGTACATATTTTTTCTTTTTACGTAAAAAAAAAATTTAAAAAAAACTATTTGTTAGTTAAAATTTAACCTGTATTTTTTGCATTGCGATTTAAAAAAAAAAAAACTTTTAAAAATCTTGGGGCTTACGGCCTATCACGTTGAATACACCGGTTCTCGCTCGATCACCGAAGCTAAGCAACGTTGAGCCTGGTCAGTACTTAGATGGGTGACCGCTTGGGAATACCAGGTGCTGTAAGCGTATAGTGACGGATGTGCGTTGTGGTGCAGTGGATATCGGCTCGGAAAGAGAAATCGGTGAGCCGAGTTCGAATTCCAGTTGAATACCCTGCATTCACTTAAGCACTGGTACCCTTGGGAAAGGTATTAATCCGTCCATTCCCTCCAGTTATGGGTTAAATAACAAGGGTAGGACTTGGGGACCCTGCTCTTAAAAACAAATCCCAATGAATCGTGAAAAGAAAAACGTTGTAAAAATAAAATAACCTTACCCAAAATCACTGGTTATGTCCTTAAAATGATCCCATAAGGATTGATAGGTCGTTAAGCCTCAAAAACAAACAAACATAAAAATCTTGGTTGATAAACTTGATAAGTGTCTGAAGAATCGAAAAATGTAAAGTTTAATCATTTTATAAATTTGAATTTGATTCTACGATGGTCAAAAAAATAAAATTATACCACTTAACACTATGGTTCCCAACCCCGGGGTAAATTATCCCAATGGGGTAATAAGCCCATATTTTGTGGGTAATGGATGTTTGGTTTGGGGAAGAGACAAGCAGCTTATAATTTCACTATGCCAAGTAATTAACGAGACAGCATTTCAAGGAAGAATTCCCCCTACCCCAATCTCTCTTAAAGTATATTTCTTTCAAGCCTTGTGGGAAAAAAAATTTCTCCACTTGTTAGACAGCAGATCATAGGACTGTTTTTGTTTTGAAGCTTTTGTTTGAGACAAGTCTGGTCTAGACACCTTTTGGATCTCTCGTCTGCAGGATATACCAACACTAGCCTCTAGAGCAGTACAAATTATCATAGGATTTTCAACCACTTATCTATGTGAACAAGCTTTTTCTGCTGTCCTTGGAATGAAGACCAAGAAACGTAGCAGACTCAACGTGACAAACGATGCCCGAATAGCCCTTTCAGTCACAAAGCCAAGAATAAATAAACTGGCACAGGCAATACAAGCTCAACACTCACATTAAGAATCACGGCTAGGTTACGGCTACTATACCTCTGATTATTATAGATTGGTACTATTGTATTGAATAATTTCCATTAACTTTGTCTGCTTTTGTTGTATGAAAATATAATTACTTCTTTTCCTATATTACGGGTATTTGTTCATTGGGGTAATGGATAATAGTGAAATTGTATTTTGGGGTAATTGCAGCAAAAAGGTTGGGAACCGTTGCCTGAACAGAATAACGAAATAAATATATTGTAACTACATTCTCTATGTTGTACTCTGTCCGATACATTACTATTCTTTAAGGACTGTATAGTTGTCTCCCCTTGACAACGAAATAGAACTCGCTATATATATATATATATATATATATATATATATATATATATATATAATTCCAAGTGAAGAGGACTCAAGGTTTTTTTTATATTTTGAGTGCTCTGGCATTTATTTTATTATAAACAGTGTTCAATATCATGAGTATTATAGAGCTTGATATAATATAATATAATTATATGGTTATATCAATTTTACATTGCCATGTAAAATTGATATATATATATATATATATATATATATATATATATATATATATATATATATATATATATATATTAATATAAAATCAGAAATAAGGAGTTATTTAAATGAGAGAAATTGGTATAGAAGAAAAAGTGCAAGAAGCCGTAAACGTTTTTTTAAAAGGTAAAATCATTATTATTATTATTATTATTATTATTATTATTATTATTTGCTTTTATCTATAATATATTAAGTGTCCATGGATACCATTATGGACACTTAAATAGTAATAATAATAATAATAACAATAAATCTACACTTTAAACAAAACGTTCACAACTTTTTGCAATTTTTTCTTATATATATATATATATATATATATATATATATATATTGAGAAAAAACTCAATACATAATTAAATGCTTTTAAATCCACAATTTAAGCAATGTAAAATAAAAATCCTTACAATTGATCCATTAAGACTGTTGATGGATAAATTATTTATTCATCAATGGTCTGAACAAGAGAATTTTAAGGGTTTTTCTTTACATTGCAAAAATAAATTCTGGATTTATAACCGTCTAATTATATGTTGAGTTTTCCTCTCACTATATTTGCTTTGGATAATATCCATTGAGCTCTCTATTTCTATCTAATTGATAATTTATATAAATTAGATAAAATTTTTTGGATTATTGCCTCCGACTTCACAGGTTGTCATTCACTTATATATATATATATATATACACACACACATATGGTATATATATATATATATATATATATATTTTAATTCAGATACTTTTTGCGAACCCAGACGATGTCAATTTTTTCTTTTCTTATTTATTTGATTTTATTTTATCTTTTTCTTTTTCTTTTTCTTTTCGTTTATTTTTCCTTTTTATTTTTATTTTTATTTTATTTTTTATTTTATTTTTTAATTTCTTTGTAATCTATTTAAAAAGGAAAAGTAGACTAATTTTTCTCCAGTTTCTGAAAGGATTTTTCTGTTGCTGAGGTGATGTGTTATCCCCCGTGGGGATCTTCATATCGAAATGGCCATTCAACATCTTTGAATTAATCCTTTTTTAATATATATATATATGCACACACATGGTATATATATATATATATATATATATACACATGGTGTCCATAAAATATGTGTGCACTTTAAAGAATTTATAACTTTATTTGTATTTGTGATAGAAATAATATATATATATATGTATACACACACATGGTGTCCATAAAATATGTGTGCACTTTAAAGAATTTATAACTTTATTTGTGATAGAAATAATATATATATATATGTATACACACACATGGTGTCCATAAAATATGTGTGCACTTTAAAGAATTTATAACTTTATTTGTATTTGTGATAGAAATAATCCGTAAACTTGAAAGATAATACAATGTTTCAACAAGATGGAGCTCCTTGTCACTTTGCTCTGCATGTTAGACAGTTTCTAACTCAGGAATTTCATAGCAGGTGAATCAGAAGGGGTGGACCATTTTATTGGCTTCCATGTTTGCCAGATTTGACTCTATTAGATATCTTTTAATGGGGACATGTGAAAACAATTGTGTATGCAACTAAACCTAGTTCATTAGAAGATTTGAGAGCTAATGGGATTTCAGGCATTACTGCAAATCAGTTGGCAAATGTTTTCCGTGAACTTCAAAATTGTCTTACCCTTTGTATTGTTAATGATGGAGGACATGTGGAAACTTAAATAAAATTTCAATAAAACCTTAAAAAATATAGATTTACTTCCTTCTAATCCATTTTACAAATTATTTCTATCACAAATACAAATAAAGTTATAAATTGTTTAAAGTGCACACAAACTTTATGGACACCCTGTATATGTATATATATATATGATAAAGAAAAAGAACAAATATGAAACATATTTCAATCTAACATGGTTAAGTTTTATTAAAGCTTCTTCAGAAACTGAGAAAAAGATGAAAAAAAAAACAAAAAAGGGTGAGTATCTTGGTATGTTGTGATTTGGGTTCTTATTGGTCAGATATGTGTCACATGTATTAAAACAATAGAAAATTATTTTTAAATGTGTGTATGGAATATTTTGGATGGTAAAGTGTATGATACTGTCTGCATCTTTGTATAGAAACTCTTGTCTGTTTAGAAGTATGTTGGAAGGCAACATTAATACATGTATATGTGCGTGTATTAATGCATGTGTCATATCTAATCTAAACTTATTTATAAATGGATCTTTGTATGTGTGTGTGTTCATTACCTATAGACTCCAAAACGGCTGAACCGATTTTCTTGAAAACTTACACAGTTGTACTATAAGCATCTGCGAGTGTTCTTAGCTAGGTTTTGTGTCGAGGTACCCCCGATAAATATTGAAAACCGATAATCGAAAAAATCGGGTTATAGAAGGAGTGGTCCGATTTTAATCAAATTTGATACACTCATAGACAAAGACATAAGAAACGATATTCAGAAGTTTCAAGGTTGCAGTTCTTACAATAGTGCAGAAAATTGATAATATATATATATAAAAGGCAAGATGTTGTGTGTCTGTTTATCTGTCTGTATGTCCTTTATACAAATTCACAATTTTTATCCGATTCTCACCAAACTTCACACAAATATTCTTTAGGCTGAGTCTGAGCTCCAGGACCATGGATTGATTTTAAAGCTTTCATTACACCCGAGCAACGCCGAGCTATACTTCTAGTATATATAAAGGCAAGATGTTTGTGTATGTGTGTCTGTTTATCTGCCTGTATGTCTGTATTTTTTCAGCCTTTTTATTTTAGTTTTGCTTCAGGTTTGGCTCTAAATAGATATAATTGTAGTTTTTAGTCTCAGCCATGATACCATTTACTCAGAGAACTTATTTAGCCTTCAAAATTCAGTTTATGACGAAAAAAACTTATTTGATATCAATACCAGGAAATCAAAATTTGACTTACATCCATTCATTTTTCTTGTAGTATACGGTTTTGCTTTAACTGGAAACAACTATTGCTTTTTTGTCTTTCGTGCCAACGTCCAAAGAGTCTGAGCTCCAGAACCATGGATTAGTTTTAAAGCTTTCATTACACCCGAGCAACGCCGGGCTATACTGTTAGTATGTATATATCTATGTATATATATACTAGGTGCGATTGGTAAATTGTCGCAATTATTTTATTATTTCAAATATTCTTTTGGCTGAGTCTGAACTCCAGGACCATGGATTAGTTTTAAAGCTTTCATTACACCCGAGCAACGCCGGGCTATGCTGCTAGTATGTTTATATAGAATATCCAAATACAAAATCATCACAACATTTCAATGATTTAATTGGAAATGTCTTCTTCAGACTTTTCTTCACACACATACATATATACACTTATATTAACTAACGTTCACATCCAAAATACACCCAGACTATCATTCCTACATAAACATGCACTATCACACACTTTACCATCCAAAAGATTCTTCATATATATTTAAAAATTGTTTATTGTTTTATCACATGGGACATGTGTATTCATATGCACACACATATATTAACTAACATTACTTTCCAACATACACCCAAACAGACAAGCATTTCTGTACAAACATACATATATACTATTATAAATTTACCTATTTAAAACATTTCATGCATATACATTTAAAAATAATTATCTATTGCTTTGACACACATAGCACACATCAGAACATACCAGTATAATGTCTCTTTGTTTTGTTTTTATTTCTCTCTTGATCTCTGAAGAAGACTGACTAAAAATGAAACGTTAGACTGAGATATGTTTCCTATTTGTTCTTTTTCTTTATTCTATCATCTTGTTGAATATCAATCCATATATTTAACTCATATATATATATATATATATATATATATATATATATATATATATATATAAAATAAAATAAATTTCGATGTTCAAAACTGTTGAATGATCATTTCAACATAAAATCCCTAAGAGATTTCACAGCAACTACCACATCTCAGTTTGAAATGTGGTAGTTGCCGATGAGATGTGAAATCTCTCTTAGGGATTTCATGTTGAAATGATCATTCAACAGTTTTGAACATCGAAATTTATTTTATTTTATAATTAGCTCTGTAATTTTAATTACATTGAGCTCTCCACCTGTATCATTTTTTAATATTAAGATTTTAATATTAATTAGGATCAGGTTTTTGGGATTTACCTTCCTACTTTTCTGTTTGGATTAAAGTTATTTAAAAAAAAATATATATATATATATATATATTTATAAACGATACTTGGTTATAAACAACCGACAATTTGAAATGATGTTTGAACATTATTTTTGATCGATACTCATATTTAAGTAGATATTCTGTTTTTAATTAAACAGTATTATATATTTTATCTACCGGCCTGATTATTTACGATATATTTTTATTACAAAAATGTGTGTCATTGGGCAGGATTTTCGTAATAAAAATTTATCAAAAATAATCAGGCCAGTAGATATAAATATATAATACTGTTTAATTAAAAACAGAATATCTACTTAAATATGAGTATTGATCAAAAATAATGTTCAAACAAATCATTTCATATATATATATATATATATATATATATATATATATATATATATATTGTGTGTATTTGGCAGCATTTTTTCATTAATGCAGGTTTCATTGAATAATATAGAATGGATCCTACACAAAATTAATAGACAAAACTTGTCTATATTATTCAATGAAACCTGCATTAATATATATATATATATAATTTTAAGTGTCCCATATTTCTAATCTGGCAATCCTATGTTTTTGTCTTCAGTCTTTCAAAATAGGCCCTTTTCCAAACTACCAAAATTATTGAAAGTCTTGACTATCTACTCATGCAGATAGTTTGTCTGTCTGTTTAATAAAACTTTGATATCATTATAAGGTTAATCAGTCAGTTAAGTGCCATACGTGATACATGCTAGGGCAATCATGTCTCAAAAGAGACATGTCTGACTGAGCAGAAGTTTATCCCACAATAGGTTGCCATTACTTTCTCTGGTAGATTGGTTGCTCACCAAGGTTATAGAACTGAATCTGTCCTGTTATTTAACCCATAACTGGAGGGAAGAGGCAGATTAATACCTTTCCCAAGGGTATTTGTGTGTAAGTGAATGCAAGGAATTCAACTGGAATTTGAACTTGGCACCCCGATTTCTCATTCCGAGCCGATATCCACTGCACCACAACGCACTACATCATTACCTAAAATATATCAATTCTTAGAGATAAATTTTCGATGCTCTGTAATTTAAAAACTTATTGAGTTAATATCACGTTTTCAGTAGTAACACCAGTTAATAAAAAAAGGAATTAATTAAGTATTATATAATGAGACTGACCGTCCATTTAAATAGGGCACAATAGATGTTAGGAAAATATGCAAAGAAAAAATTTTGTCAACAATAATTCTTTCATTAAGCTAATATGGTGAAAAAAAGTGCATATCAAATTTCTCCTACCACAATTTTTTTTTTTTAATAATTTTCACCCTAAGCAAGACAGGATTGCAGGGAGAAAAATCAGAGAAAGGATAAAAGATAGATGGGATTCAAGGAGACAAAAGATGGCAATTAATGTTGCATTTAAGCTTTTAGAGATTGTAGTTATCAGAGAGCAAGTAGACTGAAGAGACAGTATTTACATTATTCGGACTATTGTCCTCATCTTTGTTGCCATTTGTACGACATTTTGGCCACTGAATGTTCCGGCCTTCTTCAGCTGCTAGGAATTTCGAACCGAACCCTTTATTACAATCACTGGGGTATATCATTCTTATTCCTTGCCCTAGAGCCTTTTTGGGTAATCATGAGTTATCTTCCTCTAACCCTGTAAGTAACCTGGTATTGAACTCACAACTCTTTGGGTCAAGTCACAGGAACTGACCAATATCTATATCCACTGGGCCATATGTCTAGAACAACTGAATTTTTGGGACTTTTAAACCTAATGCCCAGTAAACCTTTATTTACCAGAGTTTATATTGCAATTTTTGATGCTGTTTTCTCGTAACTTAGAGGATTAGAGGGAGATAACTCATGACTACCAAAAGAGGCTCTAGGCAAGAAATAAGAATGATATACCCCAGTTATTGTAATAAAGGGTTTGGTTCAAAATTCTTAGCACCTGAAGAAGGCCGGAGCATACAACAGCCAAAACGTTAATAATCGTTTGCGCAATCTTGCAACGGATGACTTACTTTCTACTCTGCAACTGTTTTTCCTACAGCTGCAATGTTGCAATCCTGTTGTTTCTCGGTGACTATTTCCATGGCAAATGTTCAGATGAGCTTTAATTTTAAAATTTCACATCTCAGACTTTGTTCATTTCCTTATCCCTCCATTTACTGATAAAAAAACAACTTTTTTTCCATCAGTCGTTCCCCAGTCCATTTACTGATATACAATACTGTGCAAAAATATTAGGACAAGAACTATTTTATCATTTATGAGGCATCAAAATAAAGTTTAAATTCACCTCTGTCCTAACACTTATGCACACTACTGGTAGTGTTCAAAAGTATTAGGACAGAGTGATTTTCCTAAAAACCTCACTGAAATTCAAATACAGGGTGAAAAGCCAAGTAAATTGTTAATAAATATTGATTATTTAAAACTAGGTGTAAAAGAAATGTATTAAAATGAAGTTATATTTAATTTTTCCTATTTTCTATTAAACAAATTATTTTGAAACTACTTTATTGAACATCTATGGAATATTTTGGATAAAAAAATTGATAAATCTAATGTTACTTTGCAAGACACACTTTGGAACAAGTACAAGCTGCTAGGCAGGAGATACCATTAGATACATTGAAGAAGCTTGTGATGTCAGTGCCTGACAAAATGAAGGCTGTGATCAAAGCAAAAGGTTTTTATACTAAATATTAAATTTATTTTGTAACAAGTATTTTTTCTTGTTAAAGCATTGGTTAAGTAAATCAAATAAAATTACCTTAATTAAATTGTTTATTTTTTGTCAGTATGCCTCATAAAAGATAAGATAGTTCTTGTCCTAATACTTTTGCACAGTACTGTATATCAGGTATTTATTTCCTCATCTCCTAAAATATGAGATCTGATAAAAAAATATCAGGACTGGTGATATAAACAGAGAACTGCAACACTTCCTCTTCTGAAGCTACACACTTTATCCAGTGTCATTTGGAGCTGAAATTTGGAGTGTCCTTCATAGACTAAAAAAGCCATAGCAAAAATCTGGGTATCACTTCTTGGAACATTTAGTCCTTTGCATATTAAAAATTCTAGCAACCTGTTTGAATGATTAAAGTTATAAATATAGCTGATAAACTTGTGACTAGTTTAGATATCAAATCCCTATACACTAATGTACCTGCTAGCAAATGATCGAGTGCTTTATGTATACACGATACATTGGCTATCAGAAAAGCAAACGAATCTCGATATGTGAAGTCACAAGTTTATTCACCTGAAGAGAGTCAACTTTAGACTCGAAACACATGTAGCAAGACAAATACCATTATAGACACTTAATATACCATACAAAAAGCAATTAATATTAATAATAATAGCAACAATAAATCTATACTTTAAACAAAACATTTACGACTTCTCGCACTTTTTCTTCTTTACTAATTTCTCTCGTTGGAACACCCCCTATTTCTGTTTTTAAAATATGTGTGTGTGTGTGTGTGAGATTAAGGACAGGATAGTTAAATAAAAAGAAGACAAGAGGAAAACTGTATTTAAATTGCCTACGCATTTCGTCCAACTGTAAAAAACGCTCACAAATCATTCAAAAAGATTAACAGAAATTTTTAGTTTTAGAATTCTTCCATGTGTAGTGCAATGTCACAAGATGTTAAGATGAAGGGAATTTAACTGTTTTCTTCGGACTTTTTTGTATGTGTTAGTCTTCTTGAGTATCATTTCCATAAAAAAAGGTGAGATTGGAAAAAAAACTGGGATGCAAATTGATATGGTTAAATTTCTTTCATCTTAACATCTCGATATTGCACTACACATGAAGGAATTCTAAAATTAAAAATTTTCTGTTAATCTTTTTAAATGATTTGTGAGCATTTTTTATAATTGCCAACACTGTTTGCTTATAGATGCATAATTTGGAATAAAGCTCATTTCGTCTTTTTGCCTTGATAAAGTCCATCACAGGATGAAACACTTAGGCAAGTTAAATACAGTTTTCCCCTTGTCTTTTTTTCATTTCAATCCTGGGTTAAAAGCAATCGGATGTCTAACCATACTGATGAGCTGTGATACAGCGAAACAGATCTGTCTGTGGATAACTATATATATATATATATATATATATATATATATATATACACACACATATGAGGTCTGATCAAAAAGTATCTAGGACTGCTACAATAAAAAGAAATTTACTACACATGTCAATTCAGCCTTTAATCACCATCGAACTAGTCCCCCTTCTGAAGCCACACACTTTATTTAGTGTTGTTTTCATTGAAGGAAGCATTACTGGAAATCTTTTTAGGGAGAAAGGGAGCAGCTGCCTCATTGCATTCTCTTGGATTTCTTTGACGTCTTGAAATTTCATTCCTTTCAAGGTAGATTTGATTTTTGAAGAGGAAAAAATTGCAAAGTTGTGGAATCTAAGGAATATGGTGATTGTCAGACTTAGGAAATGTTGCTCTTGGCCCAAAACTGCTTCCTAAACTATGGCTACTGATAGAACCTCTGGTGTAGTGAGATGCCCACACTCGACACTCTTTCCTTCCAAGCTAAAAACAATCAAGTTCAAAGCCAATCTGTGCAAAGTAACTTGACTCTGCGTAGTTTAGCTTCATTGTCATAGCAACAGCCTCGATATTTTTTTATCAGGCCCCTTTCGTTATTCTTCTTCTTTAGTGTTCATTTTTTTTCTCCATATTTGCTGTTATGTTATTTCCTTTATTTACTGGTATAAATCGCACACACCCTACCACTTGCAGATATGTCATTTAATTTTTTTCCCTTTTCTGTTATGTCATTCCCCAGCCCACTTGAAGATATGTCATTTACTTTTTTCCCTTTTCTGTTATGTCATTCCCCAGCCCACTTGCAGATATGTCATTTACCTTTTTTCCCTTTTCTGTTATGTCATTCCCCAGCCCACTTGAAGATATGTCATTTACCTTTTTTCCCTTTTCTGTTATGTCATTCCCCAGCCCACTTGAAGATATGTCATTTACCTTTTTTCCCTTTTCTGTTATGTCATTCCCCAGCCCACTTGCAGATATGTCATTTATCTTTTTTCCCTTTTCTGTTATGTCATTCCCCAGCCCACTTGCAGATATGTCATTTACCTTTTTTCCCTTTTCTGTTATGTCATTCCCCAGCCCACTTGAAGATATGTCATTTACCTTTTTTCCCTTTTCTGTTATGTCATTCCCCAGCCCACTTGAAGATATGTCATTTACATTTTTTCCCTTTTCTGTTATGTCATTCCCCAGCCCACTTGAAGATATGTCATTTACCTTTTTTCCCTTTTCTGTTATGTTATTCCCCAGCCCACTTGAAGATATGTCATTTACCTTTTTTCCCTTTTCTGTTATGTCATTCCCCAGCCCACTTGAAGATATGTCATTTACCTTTTTTCCCTTTTCTGTTATGTCATTCCCCAGCCCACTTGAAGATATGTCATTTACCTTTTTTCCCTTTTCTGTTTTGTCATTCCCCAGCCCACTTGAAGATATGTCATTTACCTTTTTTCCCTTTTCTGTTATGTCATTCCCCAGCCCACTTGAAGATATGTCATTTACCTTTTTTCCCTTTTCTGTTATGTCATTCCCCAGCCCACTTGCAGATATGTCATTTACCTTTTTTCCCTTTTCTGTTATGTCATTCCCCAGCCCACTTGAAGATATGTCATTTACCTTTTTTCCCTTTTCTGTTATGTCATTCCCCAGCCCACTTGCAGATATGTCATTTACCTTTTTTCCCTTTTCTGTTATGTCATTCCCCAGCCCACTTGAAGATATGTCATTTACCTTTTTTCCCTTTTCTGTTATGTCATTCCCCAGCCCACTTGAAGATATGTCATTTACCTTTTTTCTTTTTTCTGTTATGTCATTCCCCAGCCCACTTGCAGATATGTCATTTACCTTTTTTCCCTTTTCTGTTATGTCATTCCTCAGCCCACTTGAAGGTATGTCATTTACCTTTTTTCCTTTTTCTGTTATGTCATTCCCCAGCCCACTTGCAGATATGTCATTTACCTTTTTTCCCTTTTCTGTTATGTCATTCCCCAGCCCACTTGAAGATATGTCATTTACCTTTTTTCCCTTTTCTGTTATGTCATTCCCCAGCCCACTTGAAGATATGTCATTTACCTTTTTTCCCTTTTCTGTTATGTCATTCCCCAGCCCACTTGAAGATATGCCATTTACCTTTTTTCCCTTTTCTGTTATGTCATTCCCCAGCCCACTTGAAGATATGTCATTTACCTTTTTTCCCTTTTCTGTTATGTCATTCCCCAGCCCACTTGCAGATATGTCATTTACCTTTTTTCCCTTTACTGTTATGTCATTCCCCAGCCCACTTGAAGATATGTCATTTACCTTTTTTCCCTTTTCTGTTATGTCATTCCCCAGCCCACTTGAAGATATGCCATTTACCTTTTTTCCCTTTTCTGTTATGTCATTCCCCAGCCCACTTGAAGATATGTCATTTACCTTTTTTCCCTTTTCTGTTATGTCATTCCCCAGCCCACTTGCAGATATGTCATTTACCTTTTTTCCCTTTTCTGTTATGTCATTCCCCAGCCCACTTGAAGATATGTCATTTACCTTTTTTCCCTTTTCTGTTATGTCATTCCCCAGCCCACTTGAAGATATGTCATTTACCTTTTTTCCCTTTTCTGTTATGTCATTCCCCAGCTCACTTGAAGATATGCCATTTACCTTTTTCCCCTTTTCTGTTATGTCATTCCCCATCCCACTTGCAGATATGTCATTTACCTTTTTTCCCTTTTCTGTTATGTCATTCCCCAGCCCACTTGAAGATATGCCATTTACCTTTTTCCCTTTTCTGTTATGTCATTCCCCAGCCCACTTGAAGATATGCCATTTACCTTTTTTCCCTTTTCTGTTATGTCATTCCCCAGCCCACTTGAAGATATGTCATTTACCTTTTTTCCCTTTTCTGTTATGTCATTCCCCAGCCCACTTGAAGATATGTCATTTACCTTTTTTCCCTTTTCTGTTATGTCATTCCCCAGCCCACTTGAAGATATGTCATTTACCTTTTTTCCCTTTTCTGTTATGTCATTCCCCAGCCCACTTGAAGATATGTCATTTACCTTTTTTCCCTTTTCTGTTATGTCATTCCCCAGCCCACTTGCAGATATGTCATTTACCTTTTTTCCCTTTTCTGTTATGTCATTCCCCAGCCCACTTGAAGATATGTCATTTACCTTTTTTCCCTTTTCTGTTATGTCATTCCCCAGCCCACTTGAAGATATGTCATTTACCTTTTTTCCCTTTTCTGTTATGTCATTCCCCAGCCCACTTGAAGATATGTCATTTACCTTTTTTCCCTTTTCTGTTATGTCATTCCCCAGCCCACTTGAAGATATGTCATTTACCTTTTTTCCCTTTTCTGTTATGTCATTCCCCAGCCCACTTGAAGATATGTCATTTACCTTTTTTCCCTTTTCTGTTATGTCATTCCCCAGCCCACTTGAAGATATGTCATTTACCTTTTTTCCCTTTTCTGTTATGTCATTCCCCAGCCCACTTGAAGATATGTCATTTACCTTTTTTCCCTTTTCTGTTATGTCATTCCCCAGCCCACTTGCAGATATGTCATTTACCTTTTTTCCCTTTTCTGTTATGTCATTTTCCCCATCCCACTTGAAGATATGTCATTTACCTTTTTTCCCTTTTCTGTTATGTCATTCCCCAGCCCACTTGAAGATATGTCATTTACCTTTTTTCCCTTTTCTGTTATGTCATTCCCCAGCCCACTTGCAGATATGTCATTTACCTTTTTTTCCCTTTTCTGTTATGTCATTCCCCAGCCCACTTGAAGATATGTCATTTACCTTTTTTCCCTTTTCTGTTATGTCATTCCCCAGCCCACTTGAAGATATGCCATTTACCTTTTTTCCCTTTTCTGTTATGTCATTCCCCAGCCCACTTGAAGATATGTCATTTACCTTTTTTCCCTTTTCTGTTATGTCATTCCCCAGCCCACTTGAAGATATGCCATTTACCTTTTTTCCCTTTTCTGTTATGTCATTCCCCAGCCCACTTGAAGATATGTCATTTACCTTTTTTCCCTTTTCTGTTATGTCATTCCCCAGCCCACTTGCAGATATGTCATTTACCTTTTTTCCCTTTTCTGTTATGTCATTCCCTAGCCCACTTGAAGATATGTCATTTACCTTTTTTCCCTCTTCTGTTATGTCATTCCCCAGCCCACTTGAAGATATGTCATTTACCTTTTTTCCCTTTTCTGTTATGTCATTCCCCAGCCCACTTGAAGATATGTCATTTACCTTTTTTCCCTTTTCTGTTATGTCATTCCCCAGCCCACTTGAAGATATGTCATTTACCTTTTTTCCCTTTTCTGTTATGTCATTCCCCAGCCCACTTGAAGATATGCCATTTACCTTTTTTCCCTTTTCTGTTATGTCATTCCCCAGCCCACTTGAAGATATGTCATTTACCTTTTTTCCCTTTTCTGTTATGTCATTCCCCAGCCCACTTGAAGATATGTCATTTACCTTTTTTCCCTTTTCTGTTATGTCATTCCCCATCCCACTTGAAGATATGTCATTTACCTTTTTTCCCTCTTCTGTTATGTCATTCCACAGCCCACTTGAAGATATGTCATTTACCTTTTTTCCCTTTTCTGTTATGTCATTCCCCAGCCCACTTGAAGATATGCCATTTACCTTTTTTCCCTTTTCTGTTATGTCATTCCCCAGCCCACTTGAAGATATGTCATTTACCTTTTTTCCCTCTTCTGTTATGTCATTCCACAGCCCACTTGAAGATATGTCATTTACCTTTTTTCCCTTTTCTGTTATGTCATTCCCCAGCCCACTTGAAGATATGTCATTTACCTTTTTTCCCTTTTCTGTTATGTCATTCCCCAGCCCACTTGCAGATATGTCATTTATTCTTACATCTATTACACATCTCTTTTTCTCATTTCCTCACCATTTAAAGATATGTCATTTATTTTTCTACATTTTGCTGTTGTCATTTCCTCATTTACTGATGTGTCTTTTTATTTTCTTTATTTACTATTATATGTCATGTTCTTTTTATTTACTGCTATGTGTCATTTTACCTCATCTACCAATAAATATCATTCCCTGCTGTATTTACTTTTGTACAAACAGGTGTTGAAAAAATTCTTGGCCATGTCGTTTTTAGAAAATTTCTACAAGGAATTCCTTCTTGGCCAGGCCAAGAACTTTTCAGCGACCACTTCACAATCTCTTTACAGCACCTCCTATCCTTCTGCTTTATTTATTCTTAACACTATAATCAGCTGAAGTTTTAAGCGACACTTTGGATGACAATTATGAATACGAAAATGTCTCTGGTGATGAAGACGTCGTCTCAGCAGGTAAGTAATTTTCTTTTTCATTTATTCTCCAAATCCCCTTGAAGAGGGTCAGAAGTCAAATGGGCAGGACACAAGCTTTCATTTTCCCTCCATGTCATTAGTTCTTTTGTTCTGTTTGAATTCTTATTTCTTTATAAAACATGCTATTTTTCTTGGCCTTGGTCAACTTCAGTTTTTCCCACACAGCACATTATGACACATTGACTTTTGTAGTTTGATCAGAAAAAAGAAATTCAGCTTGCTTTGTCGTGATGGACTTGAATTCTATTGGCATGATTTGTTCAAAGAGGATCCGGTGTTCTCTCATCATATTCACTCATTATCACCTGTTCACATTCGAGCATTGGGATCTTTTCTTTTTATTCCCTTTCTCGACACTGGTGACAGTGACGGAGATGGCTGTGAGGGCCTAGCCTATTCCTGAAGAGTCATGAGCAGGATGGTGGACACAGCTGGGAAAATTGAGACCTCCTGGTAGCACATTGTGGATCCTCTTCATGTCAATGGTTTGACTCAAAAGTCTCAGTCTCCACTCAGATGGTCCTATACCAGGAAAGTCGATTTGCATCAACGGTTTCCTGAGTCTTATGGACAGTGTTGGTCTGTGTCAAGAATGTTTTCAACTGATCCTTGAAGCATCATTTTGGGCCTCTGCATAGCCTCTTGCCACTGGAAAGTTCTTCAAACAGGATGATACATGGGAGTTGAGTGGGACGCATTCTGGGCATGTAACTCACCCAGTGGAGGTAATGTCGAAGGATGGTAACCTCAATGCTGGGAAAGTTGGCCAAAAGTTGAGTTGAGTGGGACATATTCTGGGTATGTTACCCCCTCTAGTGGAATCAATGTTGAAGGGTGGTAGCCTCAGTGCTGGGAGGGTTGGTTGAGCGTTGAGTGGAGTTGAATGAGGCCCATTTTAGACATGTAACCCACTCAGTGGAGGAAATGTTGAAGGGTGGTAGCCTTAGTGCTGGGAGGGTTGGTTGAGCGTTGAGTGGAGTTGAATGAGGCCCATTTTAGACATGTAACCCACTCAGTGGAGGAAATGTTGAAGAATGGTAGCCTCAGTGCTGGGAGAGTTGGTCAAGAGTTGAAGTGAGTGTGACGCATTCTGGGCATGTTACCCTCTCCAGTAGAGTCAATGTTAAAGGATAGTAGCCTCAGTGCTGGGCTAGTCGGTCGAGAGTTGAGTTGAGTGGAACGCATTCTGGGCATGTTAGCCTCTCCAGTGAAGGCAATGTTGAAGGATGGTAGCCTCAGAGCTGGGAGAGTTGGTTGAGCATTGAGTTGAGTTGAATGAGATGCATTTTAGACATATAACCCACGCAGTGGCAATAATGTTGAAGGATAGTAGTCTCGATGATGGGAGAGTTGGTCGAGAGTTGAATTGAGTGGGGTGCATTTTAAACATGTAACTCACCCAGTGGAGGCAATATTGAAGGATTGTAGGATTGTTCAATACTGGGATAGTTGGCCAAACATTCTGTGTTCAAATTATTGGATGTCAGTAGCGTGCAGAAGTGAGGACAGAGAGTGCAACAGCCCTGGGCATCTATATCAGGAGGATATCTAATTAAAAAATTATAGTTTATATTCAATTTGAATAAAGTGTTTGTTGCAAAGATTATAAAAGATTGGTGATGGACATATAATGGTCTAAGGTTGCATCAAAAGAAATAACAGAATACACCTCCTTGGTCTCACACGCTCGGTGGACCTCAAGTGGAATGACTATATCAAATCCATTGCTAAATCCGCTGCTATGAAAGTTGGTTCTCTGTGCAGGGCTCGGAAGTTTTTTCCATCTGAATCTATCCTGCACATATATAAATCTACCATCTGCCCGTGCATTGAATACTGCTGCCACATCTGGTCACATGCCCCTGCTATTCTCCTCTGGGTTCTTGACAAAATACAAGGGAGAGTCTGTAATGTGATCGATACCGACTTGGCAGACCGGATGCAGTCTCTCTCTCACCGGCGTGACGTGACTTCCCTGTACCTCTTCTATAAATACTTTCATGGCTTCTGCTCCAATGAACTTAGATCACTGGTGCCCCCTAGGTACGAATTTGCACGAGATACTAGATTAGCAACTAGACCCCACCCTTTTACAGTGAAACCGATAAATTGTAACCGCAATTTCTACTCCAACAGTTTCTTTCTCACACTTCCCGACTGTGGAATTCCCTTCCACATGATTGCTTCCCCGACAGCTACAATCTCCAGGAGTTTAAATGTAAGGTCAATAGACACCTCCTAACACACTAACTCACACCCATTCTTTCAAACACTCTTCCCATCTACCCAACCCTCAGCCTCGATATCCTTACCCATTTATCACCCTGCTTCTTACATTTCCTATATCTAACCACTCTTTCTCTTTACCTTCCCCTATGTAACCCCATGCGCAATAGTGGCAGTGGAATGCCTTGCTTGGGGTGAAATGATTAAAAAACTATCATTTAATCTTTTGCCCGATTATGAAGATAGGGAATTTTTTCTGGATTATGGTGATCCTTGTCATACATTATTTGCAACAATAAGGATTCCTGTGGTAAAAAGTTTCAACTTTTGAAAGAATGGTAAACAAAGTCTTCACTTCGACGTAATGGAAGCATTGTGGCAGGAACTGAAGAAAGAAGTGCTGCAACAAGAACCAGACAGTCTCCAAGAGGTTTGGGATTGCTGTCAGAATGAATGCAATAAAAAAACTAGACCTTGTTCTATTCAATGCCACATTGAATTAATGCAATTATTCAAGACAAAGGCTGCAGCAATAACTACTGATGCCATACTTTAACATTTAGTATTTTCTACAATAAAAATCCCTAGAAAAAAAACCTGAAAGGTAAATATTTTACTGGTGGCACAGGATTTTTGCACAGTGGTTTTTTTTCACATCACTATGCTTAAGAAGCTCTATCATTCACTATTAATGACAAAGCAGCAAATGGTTTTCTAGCCCTTAAAGATCATAACATATCTCAAGAAAAGCATATTGCTAATCACTCAATTTGGGGGTAAAATTAACCGAAGTAATCAATTTATCAAGGTGGACTAAAAGTTTTACATGCCAGGCTATTATTAACCTATCTATATGCAAATGTAAATTTGTAAAGAAATATAACAACACTGTTTTGAAAAATACATTTTGGCAAATTGATAGTGCTCAATGTATATATATATATATATATTCAGGTAAATAGGTTTGAGTTTGTGATCCTGAGTTTCACGTGCTTGCGATCGTCAGACAAATTGATTCATTTTTAAAAAATATTGGATATATGAAGGGGTGTGTATATTGGTGTATTTTTGTAGAAGTGGGAAGAAAAATGGAAGGTTAATTTGTCGTCATCACATCTCTCATACAAACGCAGACACAGATACACACTTGTACACCCATTGAGATACGTAGAGGCACACACACGCGTGCTCGCCCACCAGGGTTCACACAAACATAACTATATGTGAACCGTATGGGGTTTGGCATATAAATGTATATCTGTGCCGTTGTGTACATACATACGCATTTGATAGTGTTAGGAAGAGTTCATTCTGAAGTTACAAGTAAGGACCCATGACATCTACAATAAAAATCCCTTTTCAAATTAAATAAAAATCTGAAAGGTAAAATTTTTACTGATAGCCCAGGATTTTTGAATAGTGGTTTTTTTCCACATCATTCTGCTTAAGAAGCTCTATCATTCACTATTAATGACAATGCAGAAAATGGTTTTCTAGCCATTAAAGATCATAAATTATACCAGGGAAAGCATATTGCTAATCACTCAATTTGGGGGTAAAATTAACAGAATTAATCAATTTACCAAGGTGGACTAAAGGTTTTACATGCCAGTCCATTATTATCATTAAAAATACACCTTTAAGTGCCAAATCTAGGTGTGTCATCAGTGGTGTTACTCCTATGTCACTAGAAGTTTCGGGTCTAAATAAACAACAGACTTCTTTGATAGACCCGACCGAATATGATCAGTATTTGGCCCACACCCAGACTAAAACTTTGCTACTATCTTTAGGACGTGCATAATATAAGTTCCCCTAGAAAACGACAACCAATCAAGACTTCACTTGGGCTATTCGATGTTATAGATCGGGTATGCTCGGTTGTACTGAACTTCCTACATATAGTCAAGACAGAGTATTTTTGGAGGAAGAGAAGAAAACAAACCAATAAATATATATATATATATATATTAGTTATCCACATACAAGCCTATTTTACTGTATCACAGCTCATCAGTGTGGCTAGACACATCCACTTGCTCCTGGCCAGGATTGAAACTCAACCGATTTGGTGTCAGTTGAAGTCGCTACTCCCTAAGCCATAGGTGTATGGAATCAGAAAAGAGAAATTTTTAACATGTTGTATATAAGCAGTGTATACACATGCCAGTCACTGAAAGAACTCAATTCATTTCTGAAGAGTCATGCATATAGCAGAAGTGGAAACTGTTTTTAAAATTTTCTTCTCTAGAAAGCTCAATCGTAATGAGAGCATAATATATATATATATATATATATATATATATATATATATATATATATATAGTAATAAAATGATTTATCATATTTTGTATTAATAACCTATCTACATACAAATGCAAATTTGTAAAGAAATATTACAGAAACTGTAGTTGAGTAATCTCAAACACAAGAACGCACAAGAGTTCTACCCAAAGAAAGTGTAGACCAGTCGTCTCAAACTTGAGAACACAACAAGAGTTCTTCCCAAAGAAAAGTCCTTTCCTCCCCCAGTGGGCTAGAAGGAGACATACTTACATCTCATCAAATCTCGTGGTCGGCATGATTTTGCGTCAGTTTGACAGCATAAAACAATATGGCTTCCTCACAAGATTCTTTTCACATACAAACAGCCATGAGGTAAGTTGTGTTTCTTTTGTTTTTTTTATACTACAGAAACAACACTGTTTTAAAAAATTCATTTTGGTAAATAAAGAGTGCTCAATGTATCATTAAAAAAATTATTACAATTTAAAAATGTTTTCTGACTTTAAATAATGTGCAAAAAAATAAACCAACTACTGAATTCAAGAGCTTTGGTATTACTGCCAGGAGGAATGGGGATAATTCCCTATGAGGATATCTGAATCTTGTTCTATTCAATGCCACACCAAATTGAGGCAATTATTCCAGTCAAAATTATTAACTCTATACTTTAGCGTTTTGTAATTTATGTAATAACTAGCATCATAGCCTGGCGTTGCCCATGCAACTCAGAACGTTTTAGTCGTAGAAGAAGCACTTGTAGTCACCGCCTCAACATTGGCGCTGGATGCAGCAATTGCCCTTGTTGCCCTGACTGCCACAGCTTTAGTGATCATACGCCCTAACCGAGCTCTTTTTTTTAGGAGGCATGTGAAAAAATCTACAAAAACTGAGCACACCTAGTGTGAGTGCATGTTACTTCAATCAAAGATGGCTGCTAAATGACTTGGAACGCAATGTTTACAATACTCACACAAACATCAAATCTCGTGATGCAATAATGTTTATAATATTAAATGGATAAATTCCCTTAAAACTTGGTTATATAAAAAAGTAATAATATAGAAAATTGTTGTTTCAAAATTGTTAAAAAATTTGATTAAAAAAATCTATTTTCTTTTGTTTTGTGTAAACGTGATTTGATATTTTGTGTGACATTGTAAACAACATTGCGTTAGTTTTTGTTTCAAAATTATGGGGGAAAATATTTACATTTTTTGTTGACTAAATGAATTTAACATAAAAATAAAAATTATTTATTTTGTTTTACTGAAATTAGAAATATAAAAACTATTACGCTCTCAGTTCTGAAATTTTCAAAGAATATTTAAAAATCTAGACATTTCATTTTAGAAGAAAAAGTTACATTAATGCCACACGAATTACAGACAGTTGGTTTCCTGCATGAAATATTTAGTGAAAAAAAAGCTTTTCTTTTTTTTTAAATTTTATTTTCTGAAGTATGAAATATTAAATCTGAAAAAAAAAGACTTAAATAATTAAATTAACCATTGGCACTTTTTTTTTTACATATTTTGTTTTTGTTTGAAAAACACTTTTTTTTAATAAAAATATTTTAGTCACATTTGACACGTGTGATTCGATTTCTGTGACGTAATTTAGCACCCATATTAGATCTTAGATGTTTTACGGAGCAAATGTAAACAATCAGCTCCATTGGCTAAAAAGTGCGAAAGGGAAAATTGCTTAAACTCAAAATTGCTTTAACTCAAAAAGTATATGTCGGCCAGGCTTCCCTGTAGATATGTGTCCCTAGAAAGTTTGAATGGCGTAGCTTAAAAAATGTAGGCATGCATAGGGAACAGTCACACACAGACTCACAGATTGCCTTTTATATATATATAGATAAAGATCAGTCTCAGTTAAGTGCCATACGTGATACATGCTTGGGTGATCATGTCTCAAAAGCGACATGACTGACTAGGCAGAAGATTATCCCACAGTAGGTTGCCATTGCTTTCTGCAGTAGACTGGTTGCCAGCCAAGGCTATAGAACCTGATCTGTTCTGTTATTTAACCCATAACTGGAAGGAATAAATGGATTAATACCTTTCCAAAGGGTATTTGCATGTAATTGGAGTAGATAGACTGAACAATTGGAGTAGATAGACTGAACAATTGGAGAAGATAGACTGAATTAATTGGAGTAGATAGACTGAACTATCGCCCGGTTCACACTCCACCCACGTCTATTGAACAGGTGTAGAGGCTCATCCCTTGTTCCCTGTTTAGGACGTGGTTTCCGGCTTTCTCTTTTCCAATCTTTTCACTTTTCTTTTTTGTTTATTTTTTTTCAATTGGAGTAGATAGACTGAACTATCGCCCGGTTCACACTCCACCCACGTCTATTGAACAGGTGTAGAGGCTCATCCCTTGTTCCCTGTTTAGGATGTGGTTTCCGGCTTTCTCTTTTCCAATCTTTTCACTATTACGTAGCCCCCTGCACATCAGTGGCGTTACCGCCTTGCTCGGGGTGATATGATTAAAAAAAAAAAGTGAATGCAACAAATTCAACTTGAATTCGAACTCAGTTCTATGATTTCTTATTCCGAGCCAATATCCACTGCACCACGACGCATATAAAAAAAATGTCCTTTTTAATTCAAGAAAGGAGCTGAAAGGGAAAATTTTTGCTAGTAACCCAGGTTTTTTGCATGGCATCTTCTTTTCTCATCACTATTCTGAAGATGCCCTATCATCCACTCTGCAGCATTAATGGGAAGGCAGCAAATGGTTTTATGTACCAAGAAAAGCATACTGCTTATCGCTTAATTTTTGGGTAGAATTAACAGAAGTAATTAATTTATGATTATTTAATCCAAATATAAATCTGAAGCTAAGAGGATTTCTTTGGAGAAACCCGATATTTCCTCAGAATAAAAATATATCCATTGATACCATCAAATGTCAGTGGGTAACCATTTCTTAAATGACGTCCTTTTCTTTTCTTTTAGCAGATTTGACTGAAGACTTAGACTGTGCAGTCCGTTGCTTACAAGAAGCTGAGACTCGGGAAAAATCGGAATTAGTAAGCAATCTTTCACTGCTACCTATCATTCCCACTTTTTAAAAATATTTTTCATATACACGATAACGAATTGAACAGAGAGTCTTCTTCAAATTGTAGCATTAGTAACGTCCGATAAGAATTAGTTAAGTGCCATACATGATATACGCTTGGGCGATCATGTCTCTTTCAATCCGTGACTGATTGGGCAGAAGATCTTCGCGCAGAAAGTTGCCATTTCTTTCTGTGATAGATCGGTTGCCAACCAAGGCTATAGAACCCAATCTGTCCTGCTATTTAACCTATAGCGTGAGGGAGAAGAGATGGGTTAATACCTTTCCCAATGGTATTTGCACGTAAGTTAATATATTGAATTCAACTGAAATTCGATATTTGCTCTTTGATTTTTCATTTCAAGCCAATATCCACTGCACCACAATGCACATCCTGATAAAAATACAAGACTAAAATTTCAGGATATAAAAAGTTGTTTATTCACTTCGGGATTCTGTCAAATTGGCTGAATTAAGAGTATGTAGAATTAAGAGTATTAATGTCTACCAATGGCAAAGCTAAATAAGAATCTGCAATGTTATTGGTCCTGACCTGACATCTTGGTTTCAGTCCCTTTCCACCACCAAAACATAGCTTTTCTGTGCCTTTTATATAAATATTTTCAGTGTAATTGTACTGAGTTAAGCTTTCCTTATTGGGACCTCAACTTTACAAATTTAATTGCAGCACTAGATTGGCAGTTAGGTCTCATTGTTTTACAGTTGAAATTGCTAAATATAAACATAAGTTCTATTCCTGGAGTTTCTTCTCACACACTTCTCACTTGTAGAACTCTCTTCTAGCTTCTTGCTTTACAATTAACTTTGATTTTAAAAAATTGAATTGTAATGTCAGTCATTATCTTCTGTCTTCATAATTCATGTTCTTTTATTCTTCTCTTTCCTTAATAACTTTTTTCTTTTTCTCAAATTCTTTCAAAATTTAATAACATTTTGCATCTAGTAAGTATGAAGATTCTAAGTAGAATAACTTTTGGAATAATTTTATTTGAATTTTTTAGACAAAGCATTGTTAAGTATTAATTTTGACTTGGATTTCTTTCTTTATTTCAATTGCTTTATTTCCACTAGTAGTATTAGTAGTAGTAATATTATCTGGAATTTTGATTAGATGAAGCATTGTCAAGTATTATTCATTTTTCACTAGGATTTCTTTCATCTTCATTTCAATTGCTTTATTTCCACTTGAAGTATTAGTAGTAGTAATATTATCTGGAATTTTGATTAGATGAAGCATTGTCAAGCATTATTCATTTTTCACTAGGATTTCTTTCATCTTCATTTCAATTGCTTTATTTCCACTAGTAGTATTAGTAGTAGTAATATTATCTGGAATTTTGATTAGATGAAGCATTGTCAAGCATTATTCATTTTTCACTAGGATTTCTTTCATCTTCATTTCAATTGCTTTATTTCCACTAGTAGTATTAGTAGTAGTAATATTATATGGAATTTTAATTAGATGAAGCATTGTCAAGCATTATTCATTTTTCACTAGGATTTCTTTCATCTTCATTTCAATTGTTTTATTCCCACTAGTAGTATTAGTAGTAGTAATATTATCTGGAATTTTGATTAGATGAAGCATTGTCAAGCATTATTCATTTTTCACTAGTATTTCTTTCATCTTCATTTCAATTGCTTTATTTCCACTTGAAGTATTAGTAGTAGTAATATTATCTGGAATTTTGATTAGATGAAGCATTGTCAAGCATTATTCATTTTTCACTAGGATTTCTTTCATCTTCATTACAATTGCTTTATTTCCACTAGTAGTATTAGTAGTAGTAATATTATCTGGAATTTTGATTAGATGAAGCATTATCAAGCATTATTCATTTTTCACTAGGATTTCTTTCATCTTCATTTCAATTGCTTTATTTCCACTAGTAGTATTAGTAGTAGTAATATTATCTGGAATTTTGATTAGATGAAGCATTATCAAGCATTATTCATTTTTCACTAGGATTTCTTTCATGTTCATTACAATTGCTTTATTTCCACTAGTAGTATTAGTAGTAGTAATATTATCTGGAATTTTGATTAGATGAAGCATTGTCAAGCATTATTCATTTTTCACTAGGATTTCTTTCATCTTCATTTCAATTGCTTTATTTCCACTTGAAGTATTAGTAGTAGTAATATTATCTGGAATTTTGATTAGATGAAGCATTGTCAAGCATTATTCATTTTTCACTAGGATTTCTTTCATCTTCATTACAATTGCTTTATTTCCACTAGTAGTATTAGTAGTAGTAATATTATCTGGAATTTTGATTAGATGAAGCATTATCAAGCATTATTCATTTTTCACTAGGATTTCTTTCATCTTCATTTCAATTGCTTTATTTCCACTTGAAGTATTAGTAGTAGTAATATTATCTGGAATTTTGATTAGATGAAGCATTGTCAAGCATTATTCATTTTACACTAGGATTTCTTTCATCTTCATTTCAATTGCTTTATTTCCACTAGTAGTATTAGTAGTAGTAATATTATCTGGAATTTTGATTAGATGAAGCATTGTCAAGCATTATTCATTTTTCACTAGGATTTCTTTCATCTTCATCTCAATTGCTTTATTTCCACTAGTAGTATTAGTAGTAGTAATATTATCAGGAATTTTGATTAGATGAAGCATTGTCAAGCATTATTCATTTTTCACTAGGATTTCTTTCATCTTCATTTCAATTGCTTTATTTCCACTAGTAGTATTAGTAGTAGTAATATTATCTGGAATTTTGATTAGATGAAGCATTGTCAAGTATTATTCATTTTTCACTAGGATTTTCTTCATCTTCATTTCAATTGCATTATTTCCACTAGTAGTATTAGTAGTAGTAATATTATCTGGAATTTTGATTAGATGAAGCATTATCAAGCATTATTCATTTTTCACTAGGATTTCTTTCATCTTCATTTCAATTGCTTTATTTCCACTAGTAGTATTAGTAGTAGTAATATTATCTGAATTTTGATTAGATGAAGCATTGTCAAGCATTATTCATTTTTCACTAGGATTTCTTTCATCTTCATTTCAATTGCTTTATTTCCACTAGTAGTATTAGTAGTAGTAATATTATCTGGAATTTTGATTAGATGAAGCATTATCAAGCATTATTCATTTTTCACTAGGATTTCTTTTCTCTTATCTTCATTTCAATTGCTTTATTTCCACTAGTAGTATTAGTAGTAGTAATATTATCTGGAATTTGATTAGATGAAACATTATCAAGCATTATTCATTTTTCACTAGATTTCTCTTTCATCTTCATTTCAATTGCTTTATTTCCACTAGTAGTATTAGTAGTAGTAATATTATCTGAATTTTGATTAGATGAAGCATTATCAAGCATTATTCATTTTTCACTAGGATTTCTTTCATCTTCATTTCAATTGCTTTATTTCCACTTGAAGTATTAGTAGTAGTAATATTATCAGGAATTTTGATTAGATGAAGCATTATCAAGCATTATTCATTTTTTACTAGGATTTCTTTCATCTTCATTTCAATTGCTTTATTTCCACTTGAAGTATTAGTAGTAGTAATATTATCTGGAATTTTGATTAGATGAAGCAGTGTCAGCATTATTCATTTTACACTAGGATTTCTTTCATCTTCATTTCAATTGCTTTATTTCCACTAGTAGTATTAGTAGTAGTAATATTATCAGGAATTTTGATTAGATGAAGCATTATCAAGCATTATTCATTTTTTACTAGGATTTCTTTCATCTTCATTTCAATTGCTTTATTTCCACTTGAAGTATTAGTAGTAGTAATATTATCTGGAATTTTGATTAGATGAAGCAGTGTCAAGCATTATTCATTTTACACTAGGATTTCTTTCATCTTCATTTCAATTGCTTTATTTCCACTAGTAGTATTAGTAGTAGTAATATTATCTGGAATTTTGATTAGATGAAACATTATCAAGCATTATTCATTTTTCACTAGGATTTCTTTCATCTTCATTTCAATTGCTTTATTTCCACTAGTAGTATTAGTAGTAGTAATATTATCTGAATTTTGATTAGATGAAGCATTATCAAGCATTTGTTCATTTTTTACTAGGATTTCTTTCATCTTCATTTCAATTGCTTTATTTCCACTTGAAGTATTAGTAGTAGTAATATTATCTGGAATTTTGATTAGATGAAGCATTATCAAGCATTATTCATTTTTCACTAGGATTTCTTTCATCTTCATTTCAATTGCTTTATTTCCACTAGTAGTATTAGTAGTAGTAATATTATCTGGAATTTTGATTAGATGAAGCATTGTCAAGCATTATTCATTTTTCACTAGGATTTCTTTCATCTTCATCTCAATTGCTTTATTTCCAATAGTAGTATTAGTAGTAGTAATATTATCTGGAATTTTGATTAGATGAAGCATTGTCAAGCATTATTCATTTTTCACTAGGATTTCTTTCATCTTCATTTCAATTGCTTTATTTCCACTAGTAGTATTAGTAGTAGTAATATTATCTGGAATTTTGATTAGATGAAGCATTGTCAAGTATTATTCATTTTTCACTAGGATTTCTTTCATCTTCATTTCAATTGCTTTATTTCCACTAGTAGTATTAGTAGTAGTAATATTATCAGGAATTTTGATTAGATGAAGCATTGTCAAGCATTATTCATTTTTCACTAGGATTTCTTTCATCTTCATTTCAATTGCTTTATTTCCACTAGTAGTATTAGTAGTAGTAATATTATCTGGAATTTTGATTAGATGAAGCATTGTCAAGCATTATTCATTTTTCACTAGGATTTCTTTCATCTTCATTTCAATTGCTTTATTTCCACTAGTAGTATTAGTAGTAGTAATATTATCTGGAATTTTGATTAGATGAAGCATTATCAAGCATTATTCATTTTTCACTAGGATTTCTTTCATCTTCATTTCAATTGTTTTATTTCCACTAGTAGTATTAGTAGTAGTAATATTATCTGGAATTTTGATTAGATGAAGCATTATCAAGCATTATTCATTTTTCACTAGGATTTCTTTCATCTTCATTTCAATTGCTTTATTTCCACTTGAAGTATTAGTAGTAGTAATATTATCAGGAATTTTGATTAGATGAAGCATTATCAAGCATTATTCATTTTTTACTAGGATTTCTTTCATCTTCATTTCAATTGCTTTATTTCCACTTGAAGTATTAGTAGTAGTAATATTATCTGGAATTTTGATTAGAGGAAGCATTGTCAAGCATTATTCATTTTACACTAGGATTTCTTTCATCTTCATTTCAATTGCTTTATTTCCACTAGTAGTATTAGTAGTAGTAATATTATCTGGAATTTTGATTAGATGAAGCATTGTCAAGCATTATTCATTTTTTACTAGGATTTCTTTCATCTTCATCTCAATTGCTTTATTTCCACTAGTAGTATTAGTAGTAGTAATATTATCTGGAATTTTGATTAGATGAAGCATTATCAAGCATTATTCATTTTTCACTAGGATTTCTTTCATCTTCATTTCAATTGCTTTATTTCCACTAGTAGTATTAGTAGTAGTAATATTATCTGGAATTTTGATTTGATGAAGCATTGTCAAGTATTATTCATTTTTCACTAGGATTTCTTTCATCTTCATTTCAATTGCTTTATTTCCACTAGTAGTATTAGTAGTAGTAATATTATCTGGAATTTTGATTAGATGAAGCATTGTCAAGCATTATTCATTTTTCACTAGGATTTCTTTCATCTTCATTTCAATTGCTTTATTTCCACTTGAAGTATTAGTAGTAGTAATATTATCTGGAATTTTGATTAGATGAAGCATTGTCAAGCATTATTCATTTTTCACTAGGATTTCTTTCATCTTCATTTCAATTGCTTTATTTCCACTAGTAGTATTAGTAGTAGTAATATTATCTGGAATTTTGATTAGATGAAGCATTGTCAAGCATTATTCATTTTTGACTAGGATTTCTTTCATCTTCATTTCAATTGCTTTATTTCCTCTTGAAGTATTAGTAGTAGTAATATTATCTGGAATTTTGATTAGATGAAGCATTATCAAGCATTATTCATTTTTCACTAGGATTTCTTTCGTCTTCATTTCAATTGCTTTATTTCCACTAGTAGTATTAGTAGTAGTAATATTATCTGGAATTTTGATTAGATGAAGCATTATCAAGCATTATTCATTTTTCACTAGGATTTCTTTCATCTTCATTTCAATTGCTTTATTTCCACTAGTAGTATTAGTAGTAGTAATATTATCTGGAATTTTGATTAGATGAAGCATTATCAAGCATTATTCATTTTTCACTAGGATTTCTTTCATCTTCATTTCAATTGCTTTATTTCCACTAGTAGTATTAGTAGTAGTAATATTATCTGGAATTTTGATTAGATGAAGCATTGTCAAGCATTATTCATTTTTCACTAGGATTTCTTTCATCTTCATTTCTATTGCTTTATTTCCACTTGAAGTATTAGTAGTAGTAATATTATCTGGAATTTTGATTAGATGAAGCATTATCAAGCATTATTCATTTTTCACTAGGATTTCTTTCATCTTCATTTCAATTGCTTTATTTCCACTAGTATTATTATTAGTAGTAATATTATCTGGAATTTTGATTAGATGAAGCATTATCAAGCATTATTCATTTTTCACTAGGATTTCTTTCATCTTCATTTCAATTGCTTTATTTCCACTAGTAGTATTAGTAGTAGTAATATTATCAGGAATTTTGATTAGATGAAGCATTGTCAAGCATTATTCATTTTTCACTAGGATTTCTTTCATCTTCATTTCAATTGCTTTATTTCCACTAGTAGTATTAGTAGTAGTAATATTATCTGGAATTTTGATTAGATGAAGCATTGTCAAGCATTATTCATTTTTCACTAGGATTTCTTTCATCTTCATTACAATTGCTTTATTTCCACTAGTAGTATTAGTAGTAGTAATATTATCTGGAATTTTGATTAGATGAAGCATTATCAAGCATTATTCATTTTTCACTAGGATTTCTTTCATCTTCATTTCAATTGCTTTATTTCCACTAGTATTATTATTAGTAGTAATATTATCTGGAATTTTGATTAGATGAAGCATTATCAAGCATTATTCATTTTTCACTAGGATTTCTTTCATCTTCATTTCAATTGCTTTATTTCCACTAGTAGTATTAGTAGTAGTAATATTATCTGGAATTTTGATTAGATGAAGCATTGTCAAGCATTATTCATTTTTCACTAGGATTTCTTTCATCTTCATTTCAATTGCTTTATTTCCACTAGTAGTATTAGCAGTAGTAATATTATCTGGAATTTTGTTTAGATGAAACATTGTCAAGCATTATTCATTTTGACTAGGATTTCTTTCATCTTCATTTTTGAGGATTTTTACTGCAACTTCTCAGACTTTTTCTATAGATCCATCTCATTTATTTCCTTCGATTAATGATCCAAATTGCAGCAATGAAAAGCAAGTAGAAGTAATATGAAAGGAATACTCATTACAAATTAATAATGATTGATTTTCATATTCCCCCGTATGTTTTTTTTTCTTGGTAGGAATCCAAAGAAGAAAGTCCGAAGCCATCAGTGAGTGAAATCCCAGAGCCAGTCGAGGATTTTATTGGAAACTTTTTGGTGCGGATGGGAATGACAAAGTCACTGAATCACTTTCTGACTGAATGGTTAGCCTGTTTTTATCTTTATGCCACTTGTACTTTGTCGTTTATATCACTTTTACTTTATATTACCTCTACTTTGTACTTTATATTGTTTGTACTAAATGTTTTATATCACTGTACTTTGTACTTTTATATAACTTGCACTTGGTAGGTTATATTACTTGTACATTGTATGTTATATTGCTCGTACTTTGTGCTTTATATTGCTCGTACTTTGTGCTGTATATTTCTTGTACTTTGTGCTTTATAATTCTTGTACTTTGGGTTTTATATTGCCTGTAATTTATGCTTTATATTGCTTGTACCTTATGCTTTATATTACTCTGACTTTGCACTTTATATTTATTGTACTTTGTGCTTTATATTGCTCATACTTTGTACTTTATATTACTTGTACTTTGTAGTTTATATTACTCGTACTTTGTACTCTGTATTGCTTGTACTTTGTGCTTTGTATTGCTCATACTTTGTGCTTTATATTGCTCGTAAGTGGTACTTTATATTGCTCATACTTTGTGCTTTATATTGCTCATACTTTGTGCTTTATATTGCTCATACTTTGTGCTTTATATTGCTCATACTTTGTGCTTTATATTGCTCGTACTTTGTGCTTTATATTGCTCATACTTTGTGCTTTATATTGCTCGTACTTTGTGCTTTATATTGCTCGTACTTTGTGCTTTATATTGCTCATACTTTGTGCTTTATATTGCTCGTACTTTGTGCTTTATATTGCTCGTACTTTGTGCTTTATATTGCTCATACTTTGTGCTTTATATTGCTCATACTTTGTGCTTTATATTGCTCATATTTTGTACTTTATATTTCTTGTACTTTGTGCTTTGTATTTTTTGTACTTTGTGCTTTATATTGCTCAGATTTTGTACTTTATATTGTACTTTGTAGTTTATATTACTCATACTTTGTACTCTGTATTGCTTGTACTTTGTGCTTTGTATTACTCATACTTTGTGCTTTATATTGCTTGTAAGTGGTATTTTATATTGCTCATACTTTGTACTTTATATTGCTTGTATTTTGTACTTTATATTGCTCATACTTTGTGCTTTATATTTCTTATACTTGTTTTTTATATTATGTGCACTTTCTTGTTTGTATAACTTGCACTTGGTAGGTTATATCACTTGTACTTTGTGCTTTATATTTCTTGTACTTTGTAGTTTTTATCCCACTACTTAGTGCATTATATTGCTGTACTTTGTGTTTCACTAAGTGACGGATAGTACAATGCACCATGACAATTTCTTTTCAATTATGCTTTATTTCATGATTTATTTTTTTATTTTTCTGAACACACACCATTTTCCTTTGTCCGTTCTCCATTCTTTCACAGGTGTCTGTGATGTCAGGTGACTATTTCTAAACATGTTACTTGTTTATTCCTGTATAATCCTTGCAGAGCCAAGGACGACTGGCACACAGATGCTGCTGCAGTTTCAGTAATAATTTCAGTTTTGCCTTTCCTCATATTCATTTCTTAGAATGGTTGAAGCTATAGGGAGATGGTTAATATTTTATTAATTCTGCCTTGTGTCATACATAACCGAACTCCCTACAGCTTACAAGTTTTATCCAGAATTATCATCATCAGAATTATCAGGTTTTCATCAGAAAGTTGAAGCTGGTTGGTTGGAGATTACGGAATAATAAAATATACATTTTTCATGTTAAAATAGAAATTTATTTAAAGGAAAAGAATAACAAAAATTCATAGTTAAGGCTATCAAGAAATGTTCATAGGAGTAATTTGTTGGAGAGAGTTTATGCGTATGTATGTATTGTTTGTTCTGTATGAGTGTCTTTGGGTGATGAAGAAGAAGTCGAAGTAGAAGGAGAAAGAGAACAAATATCTGGGTTACTTGAAGCTTCTCCCTACATTTTAGTTTCTGGTCTCTGCTGCTTCCATCCCAGACTGAGTGACTGACTGATTGAAGCCATTTATATAGTCATTTAGAATTTCACACTGGATTGCAAAGTCTTTCTTTGCACCTCGATTTCATTGGTCAGAAATTAATTTAACATCTACTTGTGAAATCTGGTTTTGAATTTTTCTTTAAGCACATGGCCAATCCTTTTTCTATTTGGGAAAAACCAGGATTTCACACATCATTGTGAATTTTTATAAAAGCCAAGAAAAAGGTTGATTTTAATTCTTAATTTCCTATCCACAAGTTATAAGCAATCAAGGTGAGAAAGCAAATATATGCTTTTTTGCTTGTAGTTAAGGTTGAGAAGAAAATTATACATGTGCAGCAATTTGAAATAAATACAAACTGGAATTTTAGCTTGTCCTGGTAAATGTTCATTTTAATTCCCTTCGCTTTTCCCCCACTTCAAATTTCTCCAAAATAGCATTATTTCTGTGCATACGTATATGCTGAACTCAAATCAACAATTAGTTATTGAAGAAATTTACCTTTTTTGCTTTGAAAGTCCATAAAAAAACGAACTATATCTCGCACTTTTTCTCTCCCGTAACTCTCACAAAGTCATGTAATTAACTGCAGAATGACGTTCTGTGTAGGCAGAAATTTTGTTTGGAATTTTGGTCGATTTTCTTCCTTTACTAAAACTTCCGGTGATGTTCTTCCACTAATGAAAGTAATAAGCTTAGAAATACAATAGTGCATTGCTTTCATTCCCGGAAGTACATCAGCGGAAGTATCAGTAAATGAAGAAAAATCGCCAAAAATTCTGCGAAAATTTGTTTACATGCGCAGTATGTCATTCTGCAGTTAATTACATGACTTTGTGAGAGTTACGGGAGAGAAAAAGTGCGAGATATAGTTCGTTTTTTTATGGACATTTAGATAAAAAAAGGTAAGTTTCTTTACTAACTAACACTTGATTTGAGTTCAGCATATACATTTGCACAGAGATAATGCTATTTTGGATAAATTTGAAGGAGAAAAGCGAAGGGAATTAAAACGAACATTTACCCTTGTCTTTTTGATTCCATTTTCTGCTGGGCCAACCAACCTCTAAATATCTCATATATCTGAGCAAGTTCGGAGAACTGACCAATCAAAATGTTCTGTTCAATACAAGAAAAATGAAGATATTAGTTTGCATAATCCACAAAATAATGATGCTTCTTCAACTTAGATTTATTAATAAAATATTTGGCAACATATTCAAATGTTAATTTAATAGAGCATTATATATGTTGATATATGGTAACTATGTTTTTATTATCTAAACTTATTTATAAATGAAACTTTGTGTGTGTGTGTGTGTGTGTGTGTGTGTGTGTATCTGTTACCTATAGACTCTGAAATGGCTGAACCGATTTTCTTGAAAATTTACACAGTTGTACTATAAGCGTCTGTGAGTGTTCTTAGCTAGATTTTGTGTTGAGGTACCCCCGAAAAATATTGAAAATTTATAATCAAAAAGATCGGGTTATAGAAGGAGTGGTCCGATTTTAATCAAATTTGATACACTCATAGACAAAGACATAAGAAACGATATTCAGAAGTTTCAAGGTTTCAGTACTTACAATAGTGCAGAAAATTTGATATCGATACCAGGAAATCAAAATTTAATTTACATCCATTCATTTTTCTTTCAGTCTACGGTTTCGCTTTAACTGGAAACAATTATTGCTTTTTAGTCTTTCATGCCAACGTCCAAAGAGTCTGAGCTCCAGGACCAGGGATTAGTTTTAAAGCTTTCATTACACCCGGGCAATGCCGGGCTATACTGCTAGTAAACTTATAATAAAAATATTACCACACGCACACACACACACACACACACACATATATATATATATATATATATAGTTGAGTTGTGATAATGTTTAGCATGATGGTTGTTGATTTTCAGTGGTTTTACAGATAAAATGTATTTTGGCAAGCAAGTCTTTTATCATAAAGTGCTCGATATTAGGGTGAGATAGGGTGTTGATTGATAAGTACAAAGAGAACATCATAACGTTGCCCTCACAAAACTTCAAAGTCGGCATGAATTTGCTCAGTTAAAGACACAAACTCTTTGTACTTATATATATATATACACATATATGTGAGTGTGTTGAACTGTGATACGGTTTAGAGACAAGGTTGTTTTACTGAAAAAATGTATTTTGGCAAGCAGATTTTTTTATCGTAAAGTGCTCGATATGGGAATGGGGATAAGCACAAAGAACATCATAACGGTGTCTTCATGAAACTTCAAAGTCAGCCTGAACCTGTTCAGTTAAAGTGGCAGACACTTTGATCTATGTTCGTAGTTTCTGGATAGATTAGAAGGGAGTCATCTATATATCTACCAAAATATACATATTTTACCACCAGACTCCTCCTACTTTAGATATATAGGTGACTCCCTTCTAATCTATCCAGAAACGACTAACATAGCAGATCTTGTCAATAAACTCAGTAACATTGAACCTACTATAGACTTCACCTTCGAAACTGCATCTAATCAGACTCTTCCTTTCCTAGATATCATATTACACAGAAATAACAACAAACTCAATTTTGACATTTGTAGAAAAGCTACCAACAAAAACAACCTGATTAATTTCTATTCTAGCCACTCTTCTAAAATCAAATCTGGTATTATTATCGGCTTCTTTTTAAGAGCACTAAATATCTGCAGTCCCCAATATTTAACAAAAGAAGAAAAATACATAGCAAACACATTCAGAAACTTACAGTACCCGTATCACTTTATTCACAATGCAAAAAGAAAGGCACATAATATATGCAACCACAACAAAAGCAACGTTTTTAACAATAATAATCTAAACAATAACAGATACATTATACTACCCACCAACTCCATTGCATCTAATATCCAAAACAATCTATCCCATCTAAAAAACACACACATAGTAACAACTATCTCAAAAACTATTATGGACATTGTCAGAACTAAAAAAAAAAAAAATCATTATATATATATATCTGTGTGTGTATCAAATAGGTCTCAAATGTTTACAGATCAAATAATAATTTTTTTTTCTTTCATTTCTCTCCTGAATAATTCAATTAAGGTTTCTCAATTATTTTATTCCATGTATTTTTATCAATTGGAGTAGACAGATTTATCTATCGCCCAGTTCACACTCCACCCACATCTATTGAACAGGTTAAGAGGCTCATCCCTTGTTCCCTGTTTAGGATGTGGTTTCTGGCTTTCTCTTTTCCAATTTACTCACTTTGTTTTTTTTTTTCAATTGGAGTAGATAGATCTATCTATCGCCTGATTCACACTCCACCCACGTCTATTGAACAGGTTAAGAGGCTCATCCCTTGTTCCCTGTTTAGGATGTGGTTTCCGGCTTTCTCTTTTCCAATCTTTTCACTATTATGTAGCCCCCTGCACATCAGTGGCATTACCGACTTGCTTGGGGTGATCCAATTTTAAAAAAAAAAAAAAAAACTATCATTTCTGTTAGCTTTTACCTCCTTAAATATTTGCTTGACTTCAGGTATGAATTGGAAGAAAAAGGTCTTGTAGAAAAAGGAAAGGTAGGCATGGTGCCAGATGTTTACAGAAAAATTATTGAACTTGAAGATCAGCTGAAGATTGCTGAGAAGGATTCCCTCAAGTATAAAAATGCAGCCTTGTAAGTATAAAAACTTAATTTGTTGGGCAACAGCTTGTAAAATCTTGTTGTTTATGGATAAGCAATTATCATTTTCATCAGAGCAATAAAAAGGTACATAATTTTTTTTAAATTTAAGGAAGAGAAAAACACAATTACCATACTTGGAATGAAAATAGAAAAATTAAAAAAAAAGAAAGAGTTTCAACAAAGTGTACAGCTAAAAAAGGTGATTATCTCCCTTTGCTCAAGATGAAGTCACATGGGTCACATGACAACCAATTAGTGACATCACTTTATAGAGTGGCAACAGTGGTCAGTTCTTTAATCAACTTCCAGTAGTCAAACCAAGCAGTTGCTTTTTTAGCACAGGAGAGGCCCCTGCTCACCCAGATGGAGGCTAAATCAGCCTCTCCCAGCCTGCTCAAAACTGATATTCTGAATATGTGCTTCTCTAGAAACAGAGAAAAATTACCAGCAGCTCTACTTCCTGTTGAGAACTATTATACATACGACTCTTTTTTATTTCATTCTGTTTGTTGTTGCATACATGTTATAGTTTCTCTGTGTGTGACATATGTAAATAATAATGCCCATACTAGAGGTAAACACAAATGTGAGAAATATATATATACTGTTTAATTACTTAGTTTCTGGTCATAATAAGATTAGACCAGTGCACATTTGGATTAAAAAGTGTTCAATACAATTATATTGCAGAACTTTTGAATATTCTTCATTTGTAAACAAGTTATTACGCGACCTAGGTTTCTACCAAGTTATTGCAAATTGCCTGAAGACACCACTCATGGTAGAAATCTAGGTCGTGTAATAACTCGTTTACAAATGGAAAATATATATCATATTTACCCTCACTCCCAAATATGATAAAGCCATTAAGAGGTAAAAGATTACTGAGACTGAAAGAAAATAAAAATATCAAGGCTGAAAATATTACAGATTTTTTTTTCTTTAGGTTTTCTCAAGAATCCCAAGTTGGAAAGCAAAAGCACCAGACGAGATGTAGCAACAATATTCAGTGCCAGGACAAATTATAGAATTATAAACATGCAAGATGGATTTCTGGTGGGAAAAATTGAACCAACACAATGAACCAACTTTCCTAGCCGCCAACATAGCAATTGATTCAATATAATTGTTCTACATCATCTCTTACTAATTAAACCATATTTGTGGGGAAGAGAGAGAAGAGGTGGATACATGTCTTTCCCAAAAGTATTTGCACAGAAGTGAATATAACAAACCCAATGGGAATTGGAACACTGCTCTCTGACTAACAATTTCTGAGCCATTATCCATTACACCACGCCACATCCAAGATTACAGCACTTGATATTTCAACATGATGTGGATGTAATACTCTTTTTAATTAGTGAGAACAGTAATTTTATTTTTATATACCGCATTCGAGCTCTGATAAATGAGAGGTAAAATCACTTTTTTTTCTTCACTTGTTTCTGGTTTCGTTCCAATTGTGGTAGCTGTGTTTGCTTTTTTTTGTTTTGTTTTGTTTTTTTTTATAATCATATCGCCCCAAAGCAAGGCATTTTACTGCCACTGTTTTGCAGGGGGTTACATAGAAAGAAATTTATGAGAAAGAGTGACAGATTATAGGGGTGTCAAGAAGTGGGTAAGAGAAGGATGAATGTAGCCATAAAGCGAGGGATCATTTTATATATTGATTGTAATGTAGAATTGATCCCCCACTTTAGACCCACATTATAATAATAAAATTTTTTTTTTCTTTTATAATCATATTGCCCCAAGTAAGGCATTTTACTGCCACTGTTTTGCATGGAGTTACATAAAAAGAAATTTATGAGAAAGAGTGACAGGTTATAGGGGGTGTCAGGAAGTGGGTAAGAGAAGGATGAGAATACTGATGAGAGTGGAGTGAACGGAGAAAGGAGCATGAGAGAGAGGATGCAGGTTAGTGAGATAGGAGATGACTATTGACTTTCCATTTAAATTCTTGCAGATTGTAGCTATCAGGAAAGCAAGTAAATGAAAGGGAATTCCACAGGCGGGAAGTTCTGCTGGAGTAGAATTTGCGTTTACAATTTATTAGTTTCACAGTAAAAGGGTGGGACCTAGTTGCTAATCTTGTGGTTTGAGTAAATTTATATATAGGGGGCACCAGTGAGCTAAGTATATTGGAGCAGAAGCCGTGAAAGTATTTGTAGAAGAGACACAGGGAAACCACATTGCGCCAGTGAGAAAGTGACTTTATCCGAGCTGCCAAGTCAGGATCGATCACATTACAGATTCTCCGTTGGATTTTGTCAAGGACACCCAGGTGGATAGCAGGAGCACCCAGCTGTATATGGCAGCAGTATTCAATGCATGTACGGATGGTAGATTTGTATATGTGCGGGATTATTTCAGACAGGAACAACTTCTTGGCCCTGCACAGAGAACCAACCTTCTTAGCAGTGGATTTGGCTATGGATTCTATATAGTCATTCCACTTGAAGTCTGTTGTGAGAATTAACCAGAAGAGGTACAGTGTTTTACTTTCAGAGAGACTAGCCTGATCCATGCTCATGGTGGGTAGGAGTGATTGTCTGTGATGGTTAATAGATAGCAGTTTCATTTTGGAAGCCATTTCTTACCCCAGTCCGCCACAGATTGGAGGTCTTTTTCAAGCTTCATTTGAAATCATTGCATTCACTTATGCACAAATATCATTGGGAAAGGCATTAATCTGTTGCTTCTCCCTCCAGCTATGGGTTAAATAGCAGAACAGATTGGATTCTATTGTCTTGATTGGCAACCAATCTACTGTAGAAAATAATGGCAACCTACTGTGGGAAAATCTTCTGCTTAGTCTCTTTCAAGACAAAATTGCCCATGTGTGTATCAGATATAGCACTTAACTGACTCTTCCTTCACACGTGAATGATCATGTCTCTCCACAGCTTCCTATCCTTTTTAGTTCTGAGCAGTATTTGTTTTTTTTACTACCGCTCCCACCTCTTTTTCTCTCATTCATTTATACAAACTTGTGAGGTAGGTTACTCATTATATCCATCTGGTTCTCTATATGTCCTGTGAGTATAAAACTCTCCAAGCTGTCTTCCTCATTGTATCACAGAAATTTCCACTGACTCTTCCTGATTTTAAGAATAAGTGTTCTTTTGTGTCCATTTTCCTTAAAAATTCCCTGTTGCTTATATATTCTATCCTTGGCATTATCAGCATCTTTCTGTTGAACCACATCTTTGTTACCTGTAGGGGCCTCGGTGATGCTTGTCAAATTGGCCTTGTATCAAACCCAACTGAAGTCCCCACAATTTAAAATATCAGAATGTTGAAAGAATGGTTGGAAGAATGAATGTGTTTTGTTTGTACATTAAAGTAAAAAAAAAATTATAATCTGAACAGAACTAACTCACATCCATTCTCTCAAGCTCTTTTTTCATCTACTCCACCCCCTCATCTACTCCCCCCACCATCCTCGGTATCCTTGACTGTCTGCAGGTGTGTAATTTTACTTTTTTTGTTTGAGTTAATTGTTAGAAGAAACTGTGAAGAAACTGTCCTGCATTCTCTGCCCTATAGGCAGGGCCGTGCTTAGGGACCCCGCAATTGCAGGGGCGGGGTGGGGCACAAGGCTCCAGGAAGCCAAAGGGTCCTTGGCTCTGCAGATTTATTGTAATGAAAAAAATATATATATATATATTTATTAGGATTAACCGGAAATTTATTATCATAATTGTATGTTGAAATAGACATCTATCAACCTGTCTGGTTCTTTCTCTCTTTATATATATATACACACACACATGCATATATATATATATATATATATATATATAATACTAGCAGTATAGCCCAATGTTGCTCAGGTGTAATGAAAGCTTTGAAAATAATCCATGGTCCTGCAACTCAGACTATTTGGACATTGGCATGAAAGACTAAAAAGCAATAGTTGTTTCCAGTTAAAGCGAAACTGTAGACTGAAAGAAAAATGAATGGATGTAAGTCAAATTTTGATTTCCTGATATCGATATCAAATAAGTTTTTTTCATCGTAAACTGAATTTTGAAGGCTACATAAATCCTCTGAGTAAATGGTATCATGGCTGAGACTAAGAACTACAATTATACCTACTTAGAGCCAAACCCGAAGCAAAAACTAAAATAAAGGGGCTGAAAAGAATACAGGCAGATAAACAGACACACACACAAACATCTTGTCTTTTATATATATTATCAATTTTCTGCACTATTGTAAGAACTGCAACTTTGAAACTTCTGAATATCGTTTCTTATGTCTTTGTCTATGTGTGTATAAAATTTGATTAAAATCCGATCACTCCTTCTATAACCCGATTTTTTCAATTATCGATTTTCGATATTTATCGGGGGTACCTTGACACAAAACCTAGCTAAGAACACTCGCAGACGTTTATAGTACAACTGTGTAAATTTTCAAGAAAATAGGTTCAGCCGTTTCGGTGTCTATAGGTAACAGACACACACACACAGACAAAGTTCCATTTATAAATAAGTTTATATATATATATATAATCTTTGATAGAAGCCATCAAGAATATATCATGTATATTTTTTCCATTTTTTCGTGATCACGGAATATCTGCGTTCCAAGAGTATGTTATTTTGTTTAAAAGTACCAATTATTGATGGTTCAGTATGTTCCGGGGGCGCAAGTTGGATTCTGCGTGGGGGGTCGCGATGTTGCTAAGCACGGCACTGCCTAGGAATATTGATATTGCATAGCAGCTCAGCAGTATTTCTTTTGTTATTGTTGTTAAGAACATTTTCCTGTTTCTTAGTACTTTGCTTAACCTTTGGAAAGCATTCCAACTTCTATATTACATTTTATGTTGTCTGTTATAACATTTCCAAGATAGTTAAATTCGTACTTGGTCTGGCCCTCTTGCTAACAATTCGTCATTCTATTCTTTGTTTAAAATTATACCCAACGTTCATTATGGAATGGCCACAGATCCTAAGGGACATAACTGTGTTTGACTTATTGTCTATTATCTCCCTTTATATTATTGGTTCCACCCAAAAATAGGTGTGTCAAAAACAGTCAAGTATAAATTCCCTTCCAAATGAAACTAATGTTCTAGCCTTCATTTAGGACACAGAGACCAGTTTGAAAGAAAACCAAAATAAAACAGCCAGATAGACAGAAACAGGCGTTTTTAGGGAGTGAAAGAGTCTTCATAGTTATATTTTCATCTCTGAAGGAAGACGTTAATTAGAAATAATGTCCCACAAGTTGATATGTAGATGCATAGGCAGTCAGTGATTTATGGTCAAGTGAAAGAATTGGTCAGTAATTTTCTCCAATCTTCTGAAGACAATCAGCACCCAATTTCTAGAAGCCAAATTTCTATGTCTCAGAAGTATGTAGAGATTGGAAAAGAGGGTAAGAATAGATTAGTACTTCACTATTATGAATGAAAAGTTATTACATTTAATTTAGTGAAGTAGCGTACTTATATTGAAACTCATTCCTAATTTATGTATATGATACTGGTGTTGTATGAAAAGGAAGATACTGTTTGAATTTGCTCCTTTCCTTCTCAGACAAATCTCAGCCCCTGAGCAACTCCTCCAATTTCAGAGTTCCACAATCACCACTGAGTGCACCACTGAGTGCACCTTTAAAAATTAAAATGGTGGAGTGAGTAACCATAATCAAATGCAGAATAAGTAAGTGAACTGTCTAACAAACAGAATTGACAAAGTTTGCAATAACAAAAAAAGAAAAGAAAAGGCTAAAAGTAATATAAAACAAGCAAACAGTATATGCAAGGCAAAATAAAAAAAACTTTCATTACACTTAATGGTATGTAGGGCAGCATTTTTGCTGTTTCCGTAACAAACTGTTTTTTATGGGGCAGAGTTGTTAGCCATACGCCCAACCCCTAAACGCCTAAACCTGGAGGAAGGTGATTTTCTAAGCATAGCTTAGAAGTAACACACAGCCGAAAGTAGGGGGTACCTAGTGAGGCTTGAACTCACTACTCAGTTATAATGATTCTAGCGAGATGAGCTTGCTAACCATTACACCATGCCAAGGTGCTCATATGCAAGGCAAATTATAAGTAAAAAAACAAAGCAACAGTAACATGGCAAAAAGTTCACAAACTAAGAATTGGGGTCAATATACAAAAGTAAGTTTGGATAAGTAAACATAGCATTTTGACTACAAGACAGACCAGGACTGAGTCAGATAAAACTGAGAACCAGCCCATTTTATTGGCTATGAAAAAAATCCAAGCATGCATTTATGTGCTTCTGCCTATAAATTGGGAAGGGGCAAATGTTTTGCAGTCATTGTTACTTAGATTAGGACACCTCTACATGGTGCATTGGTAAGCAAGCTCATCTCACTAGAACCAGGTCCTGGGCAAGATGGTAAACTACATCCGGCAGCAAGGCCTCTGATTGAAAGGTTGTGAGGAACATGGAACCACCTCTTAATTGCTGTTGTTCTCAGGTCCACTCTGACCCAGAGTTGTAGCACCTGTTAGGGTCCCAGCCATGAGCAAATAGTTAACCCCCAAAGTGAGGTCAAATCACTATGAAAGTATAAAAATACACTTTTATAGAAATATATACATAATAATAGACTTTTGTTGAAAAATATACATTTTTTAAGTAAAATTATTGCCATAACATATTTTTGAAGTAAAAAATTATTCTCAACAAAACATTTTTGAATATAAAACTAGAAGACATTTTCAGTTTTCTAAAATAAAAATGATTAAAAACAAATTTTCATTAAAATCGGATTAAATCAACCTTCTCACTATAACTGAACATTAAAAAATACGTTAAAACCTCACCTTTTTGGCATTAAATAACCCACAGAGGTTGATATTCTGTTAAACAAAACTTAAACTCACTACAACTAAGTAGAGAGTTTGATCCTCATTGGGTGCCCTCATATTTTTGGCATTGTGCTACATCTAAGTAACACTTCAAAAATCAACATTCCTACTTAGATTGAAACCAACAACAATTATTGATTTATACGTTTTCTTTCATTTTAACTCATTTCACCCCATGCAAGTCAGTAAAGCCACTAAGATACAAGTGCTTACTAAGTGTGAAAATAAGAAAAAAGAGAAACATTATTCAATGATGAGAGCAATAGAATTGTAATCAATAAGACACTGGATAACAACTGACATTGCATTTAAATTTTTGGATATAAAAATTTGCTAGAAAGCTTGTATCCGATAGAGAGTTCCACCAGTGAGAAAAGAAACTGTTAGCATAGAACTTACGATTATATTTAGCCATTCATCTGGGAATTGATGACCTTGCCACCAGTCTAGTCAGTCAGTTAAGTGCCATACATGATACACACTTTGGGCGATCATGTCTCAAAAGAGACATGACTGACTGGGCAGAAGATTATCCTGCAGTAGGTTGCCATTGCTTTCTGCCTTAGACAAGTGCCAGCCAAGGCTATAGAACCCAATCTGTTCTGTTATTCAACTCAAAGCTAGAGAAGGAAGAGATGTATTATATTATTAAGTAGTAATTAGTGGGGGATCAGTTTATTACTTCATAACAATATAAAATTGATCCCCCATTTTATGCCCAGTAGAAGCCTTAATCATGTTTTCAGCTATTATATTCAATCATAAGTGCCATATGTGATACATGCTTTAGGCGATCATGTCTAGAAAGAGACATGTGTTACTGGGCAGGAGATTATCTCGCAGTAGGTTGCCATTGCTTTCTACCATAGACTAATTGCTAGCCAATCTGTCTTATTATTTAACCAACAACTGAAGGGAAGAGATAGATTAATAACTTTCCCAAGGGTATTTGTGCTTAAGTGAATGCAAGAAATTCAACTGGAATTCAAACTCGGTTCCACCGATTTGTCGTTCTGAATTGATATCTACTGCACCACAATGGTCATCAACTTGCGGACAAATCTTTCGCCTTTTACCAATCTAGTACTGGACTTAAATTCATAAAGTTTAGGTACCATAGCAAAGATTCTAAATAATGTCTTTAATCTCTTATACATCTAATATGACATCAAAATTTATTTTAAACATTGGTTTTCCTAATTAAAAAAATGACCTCCTCATACCACAACTAAAATCTGCAACAGTGATATTTGCAGTCCATAAAAAAAAACTTATGCAAGAATTTAAAGTATTAAATTCCTGAAAACAACCAATCAAAAATTTAATCTGAGGAATAACCTGTGTGTCTTCTACAAATACTTTTATGGCTTCTGCTCCGATGAACTTAGCTCACTGGTACCCCCCATACATGAATTTGCACAAGCCACAAAATTAGCAATTATGTCCCACCCTTTTACTGTGAAACCAATAAATTTTAAATGCAAATTCTACTCCATCAGTTTCTTTTCTCGCACTTCCCACCTGTGGAATTCACTTCTGTTTACTTGCTTTCCCGACGGCTACGATCTTCAAGAATTCAAATGTAAAGTCAATAGTCATCTCCTATCTCACTAACTTGCATCCTTTCTCTTTCTCACATGCCCCTTTCTTCATTTTACTCCACTCCCACCAGTATTCTCATCTTTCTCTTACCCACTTCCTGACACCCCCTGTAACCTGTCACTCTTTCTTATAACTTACCTCTTTTGACTGGACTTTTACTAAGTTAAAACTTATTAATCCACCACCATGTTTTTTTGTTTTTTTTTGTTTTTGTTTTTTTTTAATTGGAGTAGATAGATCTATCTATCTATCACCCAGTTCACACTCCACCCATGTCTTTTGAACAGGTTAAGGTTCATCCCTTGTTCCCTGTTTAGGATGTGGTTTCCGGCTTTCTCTTTTCCAATTTTTTCACTATTACGTAGCCCCCTGCACATCAGTGTTACCACCTTGCTCAGGGTGATACGATTAAAGAAAAAGAAAATCCCCTGCTTAGCAGTGGCAGTAAAATGCCTTGCTTGGGGCGACACAATTATAAAAAAATTTTTTTTTAAATATTAATCCTCATTCCAAGTCTGGAACAGAAGTTAAGATTTATTTCCTTATATGGTTTTCATTTTAATTAAATTAAATTTGCCTCATGAGTAAAATGTTTTATCATCACCATCATCATCAATTTTATTCCATAAATAGAAATAGTGCTTATCAGCAATTAGTGTTCATAATATACACTGCTCAAAAAAATTAGAGGAACACTTTTTAATCAGAGTATAGCAACCTATCAGTCAAATGTTTGGGATATTGATCTGGTCAGTTAAGTAGCAGAGGGGGTTGTTAATCAGTTTCAGCTGCTTTGTTGTTAATGAAATCAACAACAGATGCTTCAGAGGGGCGACAATGAGACACTCCCCAAAACAGGAATGGTTGAGGCCACTGATACTTATTCCTTCTCATCTCTTTTGGCTGAGTTTTTACTGATTGACTTTCTATTGCTGTAGTTTTTAATTTGTCTTGGATGAACATCTCTGTTGATAGCATGGTGCAGTACCTGGCATGGTGCAGTACCTGGACAATACAATCCTCCAGGATGGCACATCAATACGTGCCGTTGCAAGAAGGTTTGCTGTGTCTCCCAGCACAGTCTCAAGAGCATGGAGGAGATTCCAGGAGACAGGTAGTTATTCCAGGAGAGCTGGACATGGCCGTAAAAGATCCATAAACCCGCAGCAGGATCGGTATCTGCACCTTTGTGCAAGGAGGAACAGGATGAGCACTGCCAGAGCCCTACAAAATGAACTCCAGCAGGCCACTGGTGTTTATGTTTCTGACCAAACAATCAGAAACAGGCTCCATGAGAGTGGCCTGAAGGCCCAACATCCTGTAGGGGACCCTGTGCTCACTACCCAGCATCATAGAGCTCAATTGGCATTTGCCATAGGTCACCAGAATTGGCAACTATGCCACTGGTGCCCTGTGCTCTTCACTGATGAGAGCTGGTTCAATCTGAGCACATGCGACAGATGTGAAAGTGTCTGAAGATGCCATGGAGGATGTTATGCTGCCTGCAACATCATTCGGCTTGACCGGTTTGGTGGTGGGTTATTGATGGTCTGGGGAGGCATATCCCTGGATGGACACACAGACCACTACAGGTTAGATAATGGCACACTGACTGCTATTAGGTATCAGGATGAAATCTTTGGACTAATTGTCAGAACTTTCGCTGGGGCAGTGGGACCTGGGTTCCTCCTGGTCCATGACAATGCCCAACCTCATGTGGCTAGAGTATGCAGACAGTTCCTGGAGAATGAAGGCATTGATACCATTGACTGTCCCCGATGTTCACCTGACCTAAACTCAATAGAAGACCTCTGGGACATTATGTTTAGGTCCATCCGGTACCGCCACATTGCCTCTCAGACTGTCCAGGAGCTCAGTGATGCCTTGGTTCAGATCCTTCAGTACACCATCCGTCGTCTCATTAGGAGCATGTCTTGACATTGTCAGGCATGCGTACAAGCATGTGGAGGCCACACAAACTACTGAGAATCATTTTGAGTTTCTAAATGACATTCTGGCAAAAATGGACCAGTCTGCTGCATCATTTTTTCACTTATTTTTGGGGTGTCTTTGATTTCTCCCCTCTATAGGATAATTATTTTAATTTCTATCAAATTATGTGGCAGTTACTAATACATCACCTACTTATTAGGAAAGATATTCAAGATCATTTTTCCCTGTTTATATCATGTGTTTTCAGTGTTCCTCTAATTATTTTAAGCAGTGTATATTTCAAACAGTTGCTCCCAACATGTCTCATGCTATAAGTGGTCCCTGCTCAAGGATAATCTGCTCCCACCGTGTCAAGCTGTAGTCTGGTGTATGTTGCAATCTACTTTGTGATATGCACCAAATACCACATTGCAAATTTTATAGAGAACAGCAATGATTTTTTTTTTTAATTTCAAAATCATCGGGATTTTTAAAAAATCAAATCAGTAAATATATATATATATGAACTGGATGAGGTAGATAGATGTGAATAGCTAGACAGATATGAACCAAAAGATTATGAACAGATAGATATTAACAGACTGATAGATTGAGAGATATGAACAGACTGATATTAAGATAGATATGAACAAACAGATTATGAACAGATAGATTGATATGAACAGATAGATATTAACAGACTGATAGATATGAACAGAACAGGTTCAACTACCCAATTTCACTTGCAGATCTTAGGTCAACCCATTTTATAGTGCTGCACACTGGGATTGTCACCCCAGGCCAATAATATAAAGAAATCTCCTCCTTTATCCATAATAATGAAATAAAAGGGTCAGTTCAAAATTTCAATGTATTCTAATCTGAAGAAGGCTGGAACATACAACAGCTGAAATTTTGTGAATATGTCAATAAAGATGAGGACAACAGTCTAAATGAGGAAAATAGTGTGTGTGTGTGTGTGTGTGTGTGTGTGTGTGTGTGTGTGTGTGTGTGTGTGTAGCCCGGCGTTGCTCGGGTGTAATAAAAGCTTTAAAACTAATCCATGGGCCTGGACCTCAGACTCTTTGGACGTTGGTACAAAAGACTAAAAAGCAATAGTTGTTTCCAGTTACAGTGAAACCGTAGACTGAAAGAAAAATGAATGGATGTAAGTCAAATTTTGATTTCCTGGTATTGATATCAAATAAGTTTTTTTTCGTCGTAAACTGAATTTTGAAGGCTAAATAAGTCCTCTGAGTAAATGGTATCATGGCTGAGACTAAGAACTACAATTATACTTACTTAGAGCCAAACCTGAAGCAAAACTAAAATAAAAGGGCTGATTTTCTGCACTATTATAAGAACTGCAACCTTGAAACTTCTGAATATCGTTTCTTATGTCTTTGTCTATAAGTGTATCAAATTTGATTAAAATTGAACCACTCCTTCTATAACCCGATTTTTTTTATTATCGATTTTCAATATTTATTGGGGGTACCTCGACACAAAACCTAGCTAAGAACACTCGCAGATGCTTATAGTACAACTGTGTAAATTTTCAAGAAAATCAGTTCAGCCGTTTCGGAGTCTATAGTCACACACACACACACACACACACACACACACACACACAAAGTTTCATTTATAAATAAGTTTAGATAAAATGATCAATAATTAATTTTTTAAGTAAAATAACCAACAATTCATTTTAAAGCAAAATGACATACAATTCATTTTATGCTAAAATGATATTCAATAAATTTTTAATGGAAAATGGCCAACAATATATTAAAAAGTAAAATTAGAAACAATGCATTATAAAATGAAATGACCAACAATATATTAAAAAGTAAAATGACCAACAATACCTTATAAAATAAAATGACCAACAATATATTAAGAAATAAAATGACCATCAATGCATTATAAAATAAAATGATCAACAGTACATTTTTAATGTAAAATGATCTTCAATGTATATTTTAATGGAAAATGACCAATGTATTTTCAAATTAAGGTAACTTCAAATATATTTTTAAAATAAAATTACTTACAATACATTTTCAAGTAAAATCACCAACAATACATTTTATCATGTACAAATCATATATCTAAAGGAAAATATAAAATCATGTAAAAAAATATCTAGTCTCTTCTCAAATTTACAACAGACATCTTCTATATAGAGTCTGAGGAAGTCTGAAGAATTGATCTGCCAGAATAATATACAAATTTGCTTGTTTTGAATTTTCTTAACTGTCAATTTATTTAATTTTTGCTTTTTTTTATAGCAAAGCAAAGGACACATACGTGAAGCTGCGTAAACAACGAGACTTCCACCGAATGAACCATCGTCGAGTTATCCAAGAAAAAAACAAATTAATCACAGACATTAAAAGGTAAGATATATGTGTGTGTGTGTGGGGGGGGTTACTTTAATTGAGCAGGTTCATGCCAACTTCAAAGCTTCATGAGGATACTGTTTTGCCTTCACTCATCGGAGCTGGGTTTCTTGCTGTTTATTTTTTTGTTTCGTTTTCTTTTATTTATAAGGAGCTGAGTATGATTTGATATTTTGGAGAATTGGTCTTGTTTGCGATTGGTTGTTTTTTTTTCTCTTCATTTTGATTTTGATTTTGCAGGTGTTTGATTTCTTTTGATGCTTTTTTTATCTTTCAATGGTTTATCTCTACCCCGATATTGAGCACTTTATGATAAAAAACCTGCTTACCAAAATACCCTTCATCAATAAAACTACTGAAAAAAAAAACAACAATCTTGGTGCTAAACATTACCATAATTTAACACACACACATATACGTATATATTGTGGCATCCAAGAAAAGATGTAAATAATCCTAATGGATCCTTATAATATTAAATATTAAACTGATCCAATAGAGAGCTTGATGTAAATTTAATTTACAGATCAAATATTTATTTCATATATCAATTCAATATTTTGCATTTTGAGAATAGCTATTTTTATAAGCCCTTTCAAAGGAAATTTGAACCTACTTTTGGAACCCTATTTGAAACGGAAGGGTTAAAACGAAAGAAAGAAAGACATCCAGATAAACTAAATGAAGATTTTTCTGTGAGAGCAAAACCTCAAAAACCTAAAGAAAGTTCCCCCCGGAGAGGCAGAGTGCTAAAGAGATCATGTGGTAAATATAGACAATTGATTAATGACTTTGTCTTTTGGTACAAGTTATCAAAACTTGGCTGGTTAGAGACATTTTGTACAAGCGAAAAATTGAAATAATAAAAATTTCTTAGTGATGAGCCAAAGCTGACAACAAATGAGGCTGCACTATAAACAGAGTCAGAAATTAGGATTTCTTGGTGAGTTGAGAAATTACTGACCCTGATAAGAAATTGAGAGTGAGACATCTGGCAAGCTTCTGATTGGGGATCTGGGTACTGTTATAGCAGGTTGCTTATCTATTCTTTTCTCGTTTGTAGTGGGAGTCCATTCTAGTGAAGGGTAGTTGTATACTGTTGCAGGTTAACGGAATTTGGCCTTGTTGTAGATAGCCCACTATAAGTCATAATATGATTATAAAATCAAGAAAAGCAAATTGAGTTGAAAAATAACATTTTTATATATACACATAACAATTAATGTTTTTACAATTAAAGTAATACTTGAATATAGGTCCAATGGAGGTTAAAATGTTCATGGCAAATAATAAGCTGAACGAGCTTTAAGGCTAAGGAATGTGGGGAGCATGTAAATGAGGAATGTATTTGATGTAGTCACTCCTTAGGTCAGTAAGTAGTTTTGAGACAGGGGAGAAGGAAAGAGGCAAGCATAGTAGCCACTTGACTTAGGTCAAGGGGATATTGATTACACTCTTCTCCTCAAGGTCTGCCTACTGGGATCTGTCTGTATCTGCTTTTTATATCTTCTTTTTGGATCACAGCAGCAGTTTGGGATTTCACACATCTATTTGATTCGGGCTTCCCATTGGCTGATAAATAAAATTTGTGTCGGCTCGTGAAATAGAAATTTAATATTTGATTAATTTTTATTTTTCAAACGGAACATCTGCTCGAACACGAATGCACAGCGACAACTTTTGGTCATTTGCCTTTTTGTCATGAGAGGGCAAACATCCGGTCCATCGCTTTTGTTCGGTCGGTATCACCACACTGTAAGCAATAACAAGGTACAAAACTGGTTGGACATGGAGGTAACAATCTCATTTCATAAAACCTGACCTACTGTGGGAAAAAATTACACTTTTCTCAAAGACACACATGCAAAAAAGACCCCCAAAACCTAGACAATTAAACATTTATTTACTACACTAAAGAATAAGGCAATGGGAAACTACTTCATTGTCTTTCCCATGAAGACATGACAATTCACATATAATAATCAATATCTGTGAATAGCTTTTTTAATTTTATTTTTATTTTTGTTTTTTATTTTTAATCTTAACCTTAAAAAAGCATTTTAATCCGTCTACATTCCCCTCCCAATCTTCTTTAATTATCTGTCTTTATAAAATATGGATTCCTTTACTAAACCCCCGTTGTCGTTTGTTAACATATATATATATATATATATATATATATATATATATATATATATATTTTTGTTGTTTTTGGTTTTTTTTTAATCATTTCACTCCGGGCAAGGCATAAATGCCACTGATGTGCGGGGGGCTACATAACTGAAAGAAAATTAATTAGAGGAGGGAGAAGAGGATTACAAACCAATTAGAAAGAAGCAATAGAAAGATGAAAATGCAGGTGTGATGACAGTTGCAAGGGGGGAGAAAAAGGATATACGGAGATGGGGAGAGAGCTAGAGTCAAGTGGTTAGTAGATGAGTATTGACATTGCATTTAAATTTCTGGAGGTTGTAGCCATCAGGAAAGCAAGAATATGGGAGTGAGTTCCACAGGCGTGAAGTGCGAGAGAAGAAGCTGCAGGAGTAGAATTGTCGTCTGCATTTGGCTAACCTAACTGTGAATGGGTGGGACCCAGTTGCCATTCTGGTTGCACGAGTAAACAACTGTTGAGGAGGCATCAGTGACTTAAGTTTGTCCGAGCAGAAGCCATGAAAGTACTTATAGAACAGACAAAGGGAGGCCACATTTCGTCAGTGGGGTAGTGGCTGTAGTCGAGCCGCCAAGTCAGCACCTATCTAACTCTCCTTTTTCTCTGAACACTTTCATGGTAATTGTTCTGATGACCTTTCCTCTATGTTTCCTAAACTCTGTGAATTCAAATATAGTATTAGATTGGCAGCAAAATTCAATTATATTACAGTGGAAAAGTTGTATGCTAACAGGTTCTTCACGAGATGAGGTATTGTAATCATTTACACTATTTACATTCTTTGGACTGTTGTCCACATCTCTCTTGACATATTCACCTTTAATATCCATTTATATTTCCGAGATGAGTTTTTGTAATTATTTACACCAAAAACATTATTCGGACTGTTGTTCTCATCTTTGTTGCCATATTCACCTTCAATATCTGTCTATATTTCTTAAATGAGGTATTGTCATTATTTACACTATTTACATTGTTCAGACTGTTGTCCTCATCTTTGTTGCCATATTCACCTTCAATATCTGTCTATATTTCTGAGATGAGGTATCGTAATTATTTACACTATTTACATTGTTCGGACTGTTGTTCTCATCTTTGTTGCCATATTCACCTTCAATATCTGTCTATATTTCTTAAATGAGGTATTGTCATTATTTACACTATTTACATTGTTCAGACTGTTGTCCTCATCTTTGTTGCCATATTCACCTTCAATATCTGTCTATATTTCTGAGATTAGGTATTGTAATTATTTACACTATTTACATTATTTAGACTGTTGTCTTCATCTTTGTTGCTATATTCACAATGTTTTGGCCATTGTATGCTCTGGCCTTATTCAGGTGATTGGTATTTTGAACTGAACTTTTTATTTCATTCACCAGAGTTGATTGTTCTGATTCCATGAGCCATGCCTCTTCCAGATGTCTCAGCATCAGTTATCTCTTTTCAACTCAACTGTCTAAGTTTATGTTCACCTCTGCTGTAACCAGTTATTGAACTCTCAATTATTCAGTTCAAATCACAAGATCCAGTCAGCAATTTTATCCACTGGTTAGATAATTGTATTCAAATTTCCTGGATAAATCATTATCAATAATTATTAATTTTGGATTAATATTTCCTTCATTTTAATGTTTGTTGCTTTTTATCAAAACTGCCATGTCATTTTTCTACTATTTAATCTTTATTTCTAATCAATGTCGATTATCTAATAAGCATAGAATGACAGTGTCTGTAGTTTTTTTACTGCTCTCACTTCAGATGATGCCAGAGTAGACTTTTTATTCCATTTCCTTCAGAGAAGCCTGTTGCATGGATCATTCTTGAGAATTGAATTGCTTTTTACCATAGATATTGAAATGGAAAAAAAAAACTTTTTAAATTATCTGACAATTTTTTTCTGTGAAAGTAAAATTTGCTAAATCTTACTCGACTTTGTTTAATAAATTATTTTATTATTTGTCGATTTTTGTCGAGCCTTTAGCTGTCAGTGAATTTGTGAACAAATTTTTGGTGCTCTATGCCCTCGGCAGGTTAATGACTGAAGTTCTCGAGTGATATTTCGTCCTTTCTGCCGGTTAGCTATAATGTGTCTTCTTCATTTCGCAGTGCGTCTCCTTTTAACTGTTTCGTTTCTTTTACGTTGCCAGGGAAATATATATATATTTTTCTCTTTCTCAACGAACGATCTTTTGAAGTTTGCTTCTTTTCCGTTGTTGGTTTTGGGTGGTAATCCGAAGTGTCCTCATTCATGTATTTCGGGAAGCATTTGGCTGTTTCGTCAGATTCCGCTGTATTGATCTGTTCTTGCCATTTGCTTTGATATGTGAGCTTGCAGAAGCTAGCCTTGATGTTGGTGTGGTTGACTTTGTTTACCTTGATTGTAAATTTGGGTCCCTTGGTCAGTAGTATCAGTTCTTCTTCATTTAAAACTTTGTTAGGTCTGTGATCAGGTTTTCCTTACTTGGTGTTTCTCTGGGTAATACTTAAAAAATATCTTACACTTGTCATTTTCTTTATGAAATTAGATATGTACTTAACATGCTTATACATGGTACAGCTTGAGATTATACCATGTATTTCACATGGTCATAACATGTATCTCTTGAGATTATATCATGTACTTATAATATTATATTTATGATATTGTATCATATATTTCATGAGATAATATGTACTTTATGATATACACTACCGGCCATAATTATTAGGCCACCCCAGTTTTTTTTAAAAGAAATTATGTACTTCATGCTATTTTTAGTATTTATTGCCAAATGAAAATAGAATAGTTCTTTTGTTATTATTACTTTGCAAAATTTTACAAGGCAAGGAAGCAAAGATGAATTCGTCCGAATCACCCTGAATTTTTGTCATTCTTTCATTGATGAAACTGCAAAATGGGTAATTATTAACTATTTATACATTCATTTGATGCACATATTATTGTGCAGTATTAACAAAAGAACCATTCTATTTTCATTTACAATTATTCATTTAGCAATAAATACTAAAAAATAGTATGAAATACATCATTTCTTTTAAAACACTGGTGTTACCTAATATTTATGGCCGGTAGTGTGTATATATATATATATATATATATATATATATATATATACACAAAATCTACAGCGTGCGATGGGTAAATTGTCGCTATTTGCCTTGTAAAATTTTGCAAAGTAATAATAACAAAAGAACCATTCTATTTTCATTGAGAAGTATCCACTTGGCAATAAATGCTTCTTTTTTTCTTTTAATCATATCACCCTGATCAAGGTGGTAATGCCACTGATGTGCAGGGGGATACATAAGAGTAAAAAGATTAGGGGGCTACAAAAGAGTAAAAAGATTAGATTGAAGAGAGTGTAGAGAAAGACGAACCAGTTGGAAAGAAACAAGAGAAGGATGGGAATACAGGTGTGATGACAGTTGCAAAGGTGGGGAGAAAGGAAAGGATATACAGGGTGGTGTAGAAAGAACTAGAATCAAGTGGTTAAAAGATGAGTATTGACATTGCATTTAAATTCCTGGAGGTTGTAGCTGTCAGGAAAGCAAGAATATGGAAGCTAATTCCACAGGTGGGAAGTGTGAGAAAAGAAGCTGCAGGAGTAGAATTGTTGTCTGCATTTGGCTGATCTAACTGTGAATGGGTGAGACCCAGATGCCAGTCTGGTTGCACGAGTAAACACTTGTTGCAGGTGCACCAGTGACTTAAGTTCATTGGAGCAGAAGCCATGAAAGTATTTATAGAACATACAAAAAGAAGCCACATCCCATCTGTGGGGAAGTGGCTGTAGTCGAGTCGCCAAGTTGGTACCTATCACATTACTGATCCTCCTTTGGAGCCTGTCAAGAACACTGAGATGAACAGCAGGGGCCCCTGACCATATATGACAGCAGTACCTCATGCACAGATGAATGATTGATTTGTATATATGCAGGGTGGATTCAGGCGGGAAAAACATCCTGGCCCAACACAGTGACCCAACCTTCCTAGCAGTGGATTTAGCTATTGACTCAATGTAGTGGTTCCACTTGAGATCAGAAGAGAGGGTAAGGCCAAGGAGGCACAGTGTATTGCTCTCAAGGAGACTTGCTTGGTCCATGCTTATGGGAGGCAGGAGAGGTTGCCTGTGATGATTGACAGACAGCAGCTTGGGCTTAGATGCATTGAAATTAACAAGCCACTTCTTACCCCAATCCACCACAGAATGTAGATCTCTCTCAAAATCAGCAGCGAGATTATGTTTTTCCGCCACGACAGATTTCTTACTGATGCGGGAGTAAATTGTGGTGTCATCTGCGTAGATGCCTACTTGGCACTTTATCTCGTCTGGAAGATCATTTATGAAAATAAGGAAGAGCGTCGGGCCTAGGATAGAGCCCTGAGAGACACCAGCGTTTGTACAGTAGGATGTGGAGGCATGCCCATTCAAGACGACCTTCATTATATGGTTATTTAGAAAAGATTAGATCAGATCAAGCAAACGCCAGTAATGCCATAACTCCGTAGCTTGCATAGAAGGCCAGCATGTCAAACCCTGTCAAAAGCCTTGGAGATGTCCAGAGCAACAGCACGAGCCTCACCGGACTCCACAAGGGCCTGGAACATGTACTCCATAATGGTCATTAGCATGTCACCCGTGGATCTGGCAAAGCAGAAGCCATACTGACTGTAAGAGAATAGTTTATGGGCAGTAAGATGTTGAACTATTTCAGCATTAATAATGGCCTCGAACACTTTCCTGAAAACTGGTAGAAGGCTAGAAGGCTGATAGGGCGATATTTGGATGGGTCTGAGGGTTCACCAGAGTTCTTAAATACAGGAATGACAGAAGAGGACTTCCAGCATGCAGAAAAACAGGAAGCAGAAAGGCAGTAGTTATAGAGTTTAGAGAGGACAGAGGAGAGTTCAGGGGCACATTTCTTAAGGACAATCACCACCGCTCACCTTATGGGGGTCAAGTTTTGATATTACTCGAGATACTACTGTCGGGGTAATGTATACATTTTTTAGTTTAACCTCAGTTCTAAAAGAGAAGTCAGGTGAGATTACTCCAGATAAGTCAAATGTGGAGTTGGATGAGAATCTGGCCTTGTCCACTGATGCTGTGAGAATCTCAAATTCATTGCTTAAGGGAGGGATAGAGGATTTCAGCACCCGTTTGCATAACCGCCATTAAACCTTGGAGCTGAACTTGTGGTCAGCTATGCACTGTCTCATTCTCTCAGTAAATAACAGCTTGGCATCATTCAAGATTCTCTTGCACTCATTACGAGCAGATATGAATAGGCACCTATTGTAGTCAGATGAATGTCTCCAAAATATTCGGAAATAGTGGTTCCTGTGGGCAATGGCAGTCGAACAGGCAGGAGAGAACCAAGGGGAGGAATGAAGTTTGAGACAAAACTTCTTGGTAGGTATGAAAGCATTAATGCCAGCTTTCACCCAGAAAGAAATCTCAGAGTCACAGTCATCAACTGGGATATCGAATACTTTTCCCCAAGGGACGTCACATAGGAAATAGCAAAAGGTATCCCAGTCAGCTCTTTGGTAGCATTAGGAGGTCCTATAGATAGGTGGCTCCTGGGGGAGTGAGAGTAGAGAGAAATATTAAGAGAGACAGCAGCATGATTGGAGTTGCGAAGAGGGCAAATCTGCGAGACTTGGCAGGAGTCAGGTACAGAGGTAAAGCATAGATCTAGTAGAGAGGCGTGTCCAGAGGCAGTGCTGGGAAAGTGTGTGGGGAAGTCCACTACTTGCATTAGGGATTGGGAAATAGCAAAGTTCATGGCGTGGATACCAGCTGAATCAGTAACAGAGTCTTTAAGCCACTCAGTATGATGGGCATTAAGATCTCTGAATACAAATATGTGAGCAAATGGGTGGGAGGAAGTAGCCTTATCTATATTGTCAGAAATGCTGTCTAGAAGGGAGCAGTCAGGGGAGGAGAGGGAATGATAATGGAAGAAAAGGTATCTAACGGAACTGAGAAGTGACAGACGGAGACATACATATTGGTGATCAGGGTATTTGAGCGATGTCACCCTAGCTACAGGGAGGTGTTCACTAACGTAGACCCCTAGCCCATGCATATGGACAGTGGAATCCTTCCTTAAGAGGGGAAGATAACCAGGGATCGAGAAGTCAGAGAAAGGAATTGATGAGTTGAGGTTAGTCTCACAGAGCGCTAAGATGTCAGGGGACTTTTCATGGAGGAAAGCTTCTACACTACAAAAGTTAGTATGAATGCCCCGGATGTTAGTAAAAGAAATGTTAAGAGGTTTTGGTGATTTGAGTTTGACTGGTTTAGGATTTTTTCTGATTTTGTTTTTCATATTGTGGTTTGTTGGTAGGGAGGGACCTTGAGTACAGGATGCAGGCAGTCATTATCCACGATAGGCGCTGGGAGGGAAACTGGCTCGGGCTGCATCAAAGTGTGGCCTCAGGGTTGCCCACCAAAAGCGCTTGCAGGGACACCTATCCATGCGTGACATAGCACTACAAGAACCCCGATATTATGCAACTGTTGATCAGAGCAGCTGCTCTTGACGCTACACAAGAGTTAGGGCTTCTAACTACCAGCTGGAAGCAGAAACCAGGAAACTGCAAACCTGGTACCCTCACAATGATGAGACATTGGCACCAACCAAACACATAGCAGGAATATCACGGAAGAATCAATACTGAGGTCTGAGGAGAGAAAAGAGAAAGCCGGAAGCCACATTCTAAACAGGGAACAAAGGATGAGCCTCTACATCTGTTCAATAGACATGTGTGGATTGTGAACCGGGTGATAGTTTGGTCTATCTATTCCAATTAAAAAAATACAATTAAAAAAAATAGGGTGGAAATTTGCTAAGTTTTGAACTTAAAGTCCAACAACCAGAGAAATTTCTGCCAAGTTAAAAAGAAAACCTCACATTCAAGTAAGCATGAAAAGTTTAAAATTAAGCAATGAAATACATCGTTTTTTTTTAACACTGGGGTGGCCTAATAATTATGGCCAGTAGTGTATGTACTTTATAATATAATATCATGTATTTTATACAATCATATGTATTTTATAGAGTAACAATACTTTGATAATTTGTATCACTAAGGATTAATTCTGGATGACTTATTTATAACGTTTACTATTCTTTATTTATAAAGTGATTTCAATATACATAATAATATTGACGCAGTTCTTGGAAAGAAGCTGTCCGAGTAAAACTCTCTTCTTACTAATGGAATACAAAGTGAATGGGGATGATTCACACTTGTGTATGCAGCAGGGCAGGCCAGGCCCCAGTTGCAATGGTCAGAACTGGTAAGATTTAGGAATGTTACACATCCAAGCATATACCATGGATTTAGTGATAGAGCAGTGAGAGGTTTGCAAGATTTCATCTGTAATAAAGGGGATTGAAGAGGGAAAATAATTAATCATCAATGAGGCGTCAGAAATGCTTTTGAACTTTATCAAGACAGGCAATTGAAAAACTTCAGTCTAGATATGGGAGTGATACGCCATTTTTGATCTGATCCTGCTCTTGTAAAGATAGGATATAGCGGGGTTGTCAGATACTTACTGGGGTGGTACAGTGAACCAACCATTTTTGGTCAGATCCAGCTCTTGTAAAGATAGAGTATAGCAAGAGGAGTCAGATTTTTACTGGAGCGGTACAATGAACCGACCATTTTTGGTCTGATCTGGCTCTTGTAAAGATAGTGTATAGTAGGGTCAGTCAGATACTTACTGAATCGGTATAATGAACTGACTGTTTTTAGTCTGATCTAACTCTTGTAAAGATAGCATATAGCAGAGGGAGTCAGATACTTACTGGAGTGGTACAATTTTTCCAGCATTTTTAACAATAAGTTGTATATAATAGTTCCAAATGAGGTCTGGGATGAGCTTGAATTCTGATAGGTGGAAGTTGAGGGTCTGCTCAGTGTTGGTGAAACGTTACTAGTCTGGTTTTGGATGTATTGAATTTTACAAGCCAGTCTTTTCTCCCAGTGAGCCTTCTGGACTAGGTCAGAGGAGAGACGAGCTGCAATGTTTTGGTTGTCTAGATTTTTTAACGTTTTAAAAGAATTGGAGACCTTATTTGTTATTCAAGCTAGATCATTTTGAAGAAAAATAAAATCATTTCATTGAGATATTGAAACTGTCCCATTATTCCATCTGGTCTAAAACTAATTTTAAAGAATTAAGGAATTTATTTATTAGTCGTCTCATTTAATTTTGAACAGAAGAAATTACTTCCTTTTCATTAGTCTACCCAATCTAAAACATGTTTTATAGGATGAGAGATCTTATCAATCAACCCTCATAATTTTGATGAGAAATAAATTGACGTCGTTCCAATGCCAGACTCATTATTCCATCTCATTGGAGAATTTATCAGTCAAGCATCGTATATACACATCATAAAAAATTATTTAATTAATTTTGGCATTCAATTTTTTTGGTCTAAGTACAATTACCTATAATTTCTGGCAATTTCCTTCAGTTGAAAAACAGTAAATCTGAATACCATGTAAAATTATAAGTAATATAATATAAAAAAATATAATGTATTATATCAGTCAGTTAAGTACCATACGTGATACACGCTTTGGGCGATCATATCCCGAAAGAGACATGACTGCCATTGCTTTCTGTGGTAGACTGGTTGTCAGCCAATGCTATAGAACCCAATCTTTCCTATTATTTGACCCATAACTGGAGGGAAGAGACAAATTAATACCCTTTCCCAAGGATATTTGTGCGCAAGTGAATGCAAGGAATTCAACTAGAATTTGAACTCGGCTCCCCAATTTGTCGTTCCAAGTCGATATCCACTTCACCACAACACACATCCACTGAACATAAAAAGAGTAATCTATTTATTGCATTAAAATATACCAAATCTGATCCCCCATTATATGACTAGCAAAACTTCTTGACAAAATTCAATTTGTTTTTGTTTAATGGCATATCAACTCCTAGTTATTCATCTAATGCCAAAGCAAGTAGAGTTGGGATTTTACATTTGTGTATTAATATTTTGTAGTGAAATTAAGCCATGTTTTTTTTATAGCATTATAGTAATATCAAAAGTTGTAGTTGCTTTTTGTGTTTATAAACTGTACTTAAGTTAAAAGGTTTTTTTTCAAAGTCTGTAATGTCATTGACCATGACCTGGCATTTCAATTTCAGTCACTTTCCCTCTGACAGAGCAGGGCTTCTCTCTGTCTTTTCTATAATTATTTTCATGACAGTTGTTTTGACGAGGAGTGTGTGTTGTGCTGCAGTACATATCAATTCAGAACGAAGCCGAGTTTAAATTCCAGTTGAATTCCTTGCATTCACTTACGCACAAATACTCTTGGGAAAGATATTAATCTGTCTCTTCCCTCCAGTTATGGGTTAAATAATAGGACAGATTGGGTTCTATAGCCTTGACTGGCAACCAGTCTACCACAGAAATCAATGGCAACCTACTGCAGGATAATCTTCTGCACAGTCAGTCATGTCTCTTTCGAGACATGATTGCCCAAAGCGTGTATCATGTATAGCACTTAAATGACTGACTGTTTTGACAAACTTTTCTCCCTAATACCTCGACTCCTTGAATTTAAGTATGCTAAAACAAAGAAAAAGTACTGGACTGTTATGTGATATTTGTTCTCCTATATGGCAGTGAATGCTGGACAATCTCCTCAAAGACGAAGGAGAGACTCTAAGCAACAGAAATATGGTTCCACAGAAGGATGCTGAGGATGCCATGGACTGTACACGTCAACAAGGATAAAGTTCTGGAGAGAATGAAAACAAAAAAGAAAACTTATACTTAACATCAGGAAGAGGCAGCTAAAGTTTCTGGTGCACATAATGAGGAAGGAGGGCTTGGAGAATCTGATACTCATGCATTAGATAGAGGGAAAAGAAACAAGGAAAAGCAATGGGAGACATAGTTAATTGTCTTGAGCAAGTGGATTGTGAAGCAGGGTTTTGAGGGAGTTACCAAGAGGAAAAGTGCTAAGACCGACAAGGGATAGGGTTAAGGGGAGGTCCATGATCAACTGTGTCCTGAAGTGTCACAGCACATGAAGAAGACAAGGTTTCACTTATACTATTGTGGGAAACTAGATAACCATTAGTTCTATTTGAATGGTAACTTATTTTGCACTTCTCACCTGTGAAAATCCCTTCGGATTGTTTGCTTTCCTGCCACCTACAACATATGAAACTGAAATGCAATGTCAGTCGCCATTTTATGTATTCCAGAATCCTATTACCTAACTGTCTTTTTCCACACATCTCCTCAATGGTCCTGTTAACTAATTGTCTTTTTCCTCACTTCTCCTCAATGGTCCTGTTACCTAATTGTCTTTTTCCTCACATCTCCTCAATGGTCCTGTTACCTAATTGTCTTTTTACTCACTTCTCCTCAATGGTCCTGTTACCTAATTGTCTTTTTCCTCACATCTCCTCAATGGTCCTGTTACCTAATTGTCTTTTTACTCACTTCTCCTCAATGGTCTTGTTACCTAATTGTCTTTTTCCTCACATCTCCTCAATGGTCCTGTTACCTAATTGTCTTTTTAGTCACTTCTCCTCAATGGTCCTGTTACCTAATTTTCTTTTTCCTCACATCTCCTCAATGGATCTGTTACCTAATTGTCTTTTTACTCACTTCTCCTCAATGGTCCTGTTACCTAATTGTCTTTTTCCTCACATCTCCTCAATGGTCCTGTTACCTAATTGTCTTTTTACTCACATCTCCTCAATGGTCCTGTTACCTAATTGTCTTTTTCCTCACTTCTCCTCAAAATAGGTCTACCTTTACCTAATTGTCTTTTTCCTCACATCTCCTCAATGGTCCTGTTGCCTAATTGTCTTTACTCACATCTCCTCAATGGTCCTGTTACCTAATTGTCTTTTTACTCACTTCTCCTCAATGGTCCTGTTACCTAATTAATCTTTTTACTCACTTCTCCTCAACTGGTCCTGTTACCTAATTGTCTTTTTACTCATGTCTCCTCAATGGTCCTGTTACCTAATTGTCTTTTTACTCACTTCTCCTCAATGGTCCTAATTTACCTAATTGTCTTTTTACTCACATCTCCTCAATGGTGCTGTTACTAATTGTCTTTACTCACTTCTCCCTCAATGGTCCTGTTGCCTTTTGTGTGTCTTTTACTCACTTCTCCACCTCCAATGGTCCTGTTACCTAATTGTCTTTTTACTCACGTCTCCTCAATGGTCCTGTTACCTAATTGTCTTTTTACTCACGTCTCCTCAATGGTCCTGTTACCTAATTGTCTTTTTACTCACTTCTCCTCAATGGTCTGTTACTGTTGTCTTTTTCCTCACATCTCCTCAATGGTCCTGTTACCTAGTGTCTTTTACTCACTTCTTCTCAATGGTCTGTTACCTAATTGTCTTTTTACTCACATCTCCTCAATGGTCCTGTTACCTAATTGTCTTTTTCCTCAAATCTCCTCAATGGTCCTGTTACCTAATTGTCTTTCTAACATCTCCTCAATGGACCTGTATTACCTAATTGTCTTTTCCTCACATCTCCTCAATGGTCCTGTTACCTAATTGTCTTTTTCCTCACATCTCCTCAATGGTCCTGTTACCTATTTGTCTTTTTACTCACTTCTCCTCAATGGTCCTGTTACCTAATTGTCTTTCTCTATCTCCTCAATGGTCCTGTTAACTAATTGTCTTTTTACTACTTCTCCTCAATGGTCCTGTTACCTATTGTCTTTTTACTCACATCTCCTCAATGGGTCTGTTTGCCTAATTGTCTTTTTCCTCACTTCTCCTCAATGATTATATTTACTATTGTCTTTTACTCACTTCCTCAATGGTCCTACAACTGCTAATTCTCTTTTTACTCACTTCTCCTCAATGGTCCTCTTACCTAATTGTCTTTTCCTCACACCTCCTCAATGGTCCTGTTACCTAATTGTCTTTTTCCTCACATCTCCTCAATGGTCCTGTTACCTAATTGTCTTTTTACTCACATCTCCTCAATTGTCCTGTTACCTAATTGTCTTTTTACTCACTTCTCCTCAATGGACCTGTTACCTAATTGTCTTTTTACTCACTTCTCCTCAATGGTCCTGTTACCTAATTGTCTTATTACTCACTTCTCCTCAATGGTCCTGTTACCTATTGTCTTTTTACTCCTTCTCCTCCAATGTTCTGTTACCTATTGCTCTTGTTACTCACACTCTCCTCAATGGTCCTGTTGCCTAATTGTCTTTTTACTCACTTCTCCTCAATGGTCCTGTTACCTAATTGTCTTTTTCCTCACTTCTCCTCAATGGTCCTGTTACCTAATTGTCTTATTACTCACTTCTCCTCAATGGACCTGTTACCTAATTGTCTTTTTCCTCACTTCTCCTCAATGGTCCTGTTACCTAATTGTCTTATTACTCACTTCTCCTCAATGGTCCTGTTACCTAATTGTCTTTTTCCTCCTTCTCCTCAATGAATTCCTGTTACCTAATTGTCTTATTACTCACTTCTCCTCAATGGTCCTGTTACCTAATTGTCTTTTTCCTCACTTCTCCTCAATGGACCTGTTACCTAATTGTCTTTTTACTCACTTCTCCTCAACCAATTCTAATTACCTAATTGTCTTTTTACTCACTTCTCCTCAATGGTCCTGTTACCTAATTGTCTTATTACTCCTTCTCCTCAAGGGTCCTGTTACCTAATTGTCTTTTTACTCACTTCTCCTCAATGGTCCTGTTACCTAATTGTCTTATTACTCACTTCTCCTCAATGGTCCTGTTACCTAATTTGTCTTATTACTCACTTCTCCTCAATGGTCCTGTTACCTAATTGTCTTAATTACTCACTTCTCCTCAATGGTCCTGTTACCCTCTAATTGTCTTTTGCCTCACTTCTCCTCAATGGTCCTGTTACCTATTGTCTTATTACTCACTTCTCCTCAATGGTCCTGTTACCTAATTTGTCTTATTACTCTTCTCCTCAATGGTCCTGTTACCTAATTGTCTTTTTACTCTACTTCTCTCAATGGGTCCTGTGCCTAATTGTCTTTTTCCTCACTTCTCCTCAATGGTCCTGTTACCTAATTGTCTTTTACTCACTTCTCTGCAATGGTCCTGTTACCTAATTGTCTTATTACTCACTTCTCCTCAATGGTCCTGTTACCCTAGTGTCTTTTTCCTCACTTCTCCTCAATGGTCCTGTTACCTAATTGTCTTTTTACTCACTTCTCCTCAATGGTCCTGTTACCTAATTGTCTTATTACTCACTTCTCCTCAATGGTCCTGTTACCTAATTGTCTTACTGTCTCCCTTCTCCTCAATGGTCCTGTTACCTAATTGTCTCTTTTTCCTCCCTTCTCCTCAATGGTCCTGTTACCTAATTGTCTTATTACTCACTTCTCCTCAATGGTCCTGTTACCTAATTGTCTTTTTCCTCACTTCTCCTCAATGGACCTGTTACCTAATTGTCTTTTTCCTCACTTCTCCTCAATGGTCCTGTTACCTAATTGTCTTTTTACTCACTTCTCCTCAATGGTCCTGTTACCTAATTGTCTTATTACTCACTTCTCCTCAATGGTCCTGTTACCTAATTGTCTTTTTACTCACTTCTCCTCAATGGTCCTGTTACCTAATTGTCTTATTACTCACTTCTCCTCAATGGTCCTGTTACCTAATTGTCTTATTACTCACTTCTCCTCAATGGTCCTGTTACCTAATTGTCTTATTACTCACTTCTCCTCAATGGTCCTGTTACCTAATTGTCTTTTTACTCACTTCTCCTCAATGGTCCTGTTACCTAATTGTCTTATTACTCACTTCTCCTCAATGGTCCTGTTACCTAATTGTCTTATTACTCACTTCTCCTCAATGGTCCTGTTACCTAATTGTCTTTTTACTCACTTCTCCTCAATGGTCCTGTTACCTAATTGTCTTTTTCCTCACTTCTCCTCAATGGTCCTGTTACCTAATTGTCTTTTTACTCACTTCTCCTCAATGGTCCTGTTACCTAATTGTCTTATTACTCACTTCTCCTCAATGGTCCTGTTACCTAATTGTCTTTTTACTCACTTCTCCTCAATGGTCCTGTTACCTAATTGTCTTTTTACTCACTTCTCCACAATGGTCCTGTTACCTAATTGTCTTTTTACTCACTTCTCCTCAATGGTCCTGTTACCTAATTGTCTTATTACTCACTTCTCCTCAATGGTCCTGTTACCTAATTGTCTTATTACTCACTTCTCCTCAATGGTCCTGTTACCTAATTGTCTTATTACTCACTTCTCCTCAATGGTCCTGTTACCTAATTGTCTTTTTACTCACTTCTCCTCAATGGTCCTGTTACCTAATTGTCTTATTACACACTTCTCCTCAATGGTCCTGTTACCTAATTGTCTTATTACTCACTTCTCCTCAATGGTCCTGTTACCTAATTGTCTTTACTCACTTCTCCACAATGGTCCTGTTACCTAATTGTCTTTTTACTCACTTCTCCCTTAACACGGGTCCTAGTACTAATTGTTTTTACCACTTCTCCTCAATGGTCCTGTTACCTAATTGTCTTATTACCTACTTCTCCTCAATGGTCCTGTTACCTAATTGTCTTTTACTCAATTTCCTCCTCAATGGTCCTGTTACCTAATTGTCTTATTACCTACTTCTCCTCAATGAATCCCATACTCTAATTGTCTTATTACTCACTTCTCCTCAATGGTCCTGTTACCTAATTGGTTCTATTACCAATTTCTCCTCAATGGTCCTGTTACCTAATTGTCTTTTTACTCACTTCTCCTCAATGGTTCTGTTAACTAATTGTCTTATTACTCACTTCTCCTCAATGGTCCTGTTACCTAATTGTCTTATTACTCACTTCTCCTCAATGGTCCTGTTACCTAATTGTCTTTTTACTCACTTCTCCACAATGGTCCTGTTACCTAAATTGTCTTTTACTCACTTCTCCTCAATGATCCTGTTACCTAATTGTCTTTTTACTCACTTCTCTCAATGGTCCTGTTAACTAATTGTCTTATTACTCACTTCTCCTCAATGGTCCTGTTACCTAATTGTCTTTTTACCTCACTTCTCCTCAATGGTCCTGTTACCTAATTGTCTTTATTACTCACTTCTCCTCACTTATCCTGTTACTTCTAATTGTCTTATTACTTCACTTCTTCCTCAATGGTCCTGTTACCTAATTGTCTTATTACTCACTTTCCTCAATGGTCCTGTTACCTAATTGTCTTTTTACCTACTTCTCCTCAATGGTCCTGTTACCTAATTGTCTTATTACTCACTTCTCCTCAATGGTCCTGTTACCTAATTGTCTTATTACTCACTTTCCCTCAATGGTCCTGTTACCTAATTGTCTTTACTCACTTCTCCACAATGGTCCTGTTACCTAATTGTCTTTTTACCACTTCTCCTCAATGGTCCTGTTACCTAATTGTCTTTTACTCACTTCTCCTCAATGGTCCTGTTACCTAATTGTCTTATTACTCACTTCTCCTCAATGGTCCTGCTACCTAATTGTCTTTTTACTCACTTCTCCTCAATGGTCCTGTTACTCACTAATGACATCACTTCTCTCAACAATCCTGTTACCTAATTGTCTTATTACTCACTTCTCCTCAATGGTCCTGTTACCCAATTTTCTTATTACTCACTTCTCCTCAATGGTCCTGTTACCTAATTGTCTTTTATCTACTTCTCAATGGTCCTGTTACCTAATTGTTCATTACTCACTTCTCCTCAATGGTCCTGTTACCTAATTGTCTTATTACTCACTTCTCCCCTCAATGGTCCTGTTACCTAATTGTCTTTTGCTTCCTCACTTCTCCACAATGGTCCTGTTACCTAATTGTCTTTTTACTCACTCTCCCTCAATGGTCCTGTTACCTAATTGTTCTTTTACCACTTCTCCTCAATGGTCCTGTTACCCAATTGTCTTGCCATCTACTTCTCCTCAATGGTCCTGTTACCTAATTGTCTTTTACCTCACTTCTCCTCAATGGTCCTGTTACCTAATTGCCTTATTACTCACTTCTCAATGGTCCTGTTACCTAATTGTCTTATTACTCACTTCCTCAATGGTCCTGTTACCTAATTGTCTTATTACTCATTTCTCCTCAATGGTCCTATTACCTAATTGTCTTTTTACTCACTTCTCCTCAATGGTCCTGTTACCTAATTGTCTTATTACTCACGTCTCCTCAATGGTCCTGTTACCTAATTGTCTTATTACTCACTTCTCCTCAATGGTCCTGTTACCTAATTGTCTTTTTACTCACTTCTCCACAATGGTCCTGTTACCTAATTGTCTTTTTACTCACTTCTCCTCAATGGTCCTGTTACCTAATTGTCTTTTTCCTCACTTCTCCTCAATGGTCCTGTTACCTAATTGTCTTTTTACTCACTTCTCCTCAATGGTCCTGTTACCTAATTGTCTTATTACTCACTTCTCCTCAATGGTCCTGTTACCTAATTGTCTTTTTACTCACTTCTCCTCAATGGTCCTGTTACCTAATTGTCTTTTTACTCACTTCTCCACAATGGTCCTGTTACCTAATTATCTTTTTACTCACTTCTCCTCAATGGTCCTGTTACCTAATTGTCTTATTACTCACTTCTCCTCAATGGTCCTGTTACCTAATTGTCTTATTACTCACTTCTCCTCAATGGTCCTGTTACCTAATTGTCTTATTACTCACTTCTCCTCAATGGTCCTGTTACCTAATTGTCTTTTTACTCACTTTTCCTCAATGGTCCTGTTACCTAATTGTCTTATTACTCACTTCTCCTCAATGGTCCTGTTACCTAATTGTCTTATTACTCACTTCTCCTCAATGGTCCTGTTACCTAATTGTCTTTTTACTCACTTCTCCACAATGGTCCTGTTACCTAATTGTCTTTTTACTCACTTCTCCTCAATAGTCCTGTTACCTAATTGTCTTTTTACTCACTTCTCCTCAATGGTCCTGTTACCTAATTGTCTTATTACTCACTTCTCCTCAATGGTCCTGTTACCTAATTGTCTTATTACTCACTTCTCCTCAATGGTCCTGTTACCTAATTGTCTTATTACTCACTTCTCCTCAATGGTCCTGTTACCTAATTGTCTTTTTACTCACTTCTCCTCAATGGTCCTGTTACCTAATTGTCTTATTACTCACTTCTCCTCAATGGTCCTGTTACCTAATTGTCTTATTACTCACTTCTCCTCAATGGTCCTGTTACCTAATTGTCTTTTTACTCACTTCTCCTCAATGGTCCTGTTACCTAATTGTCTTTTTCCTCACTTCTCCTCAATGGTCCTGTTACCTAATTGTCTTTTTACTCACTTCTCCTCAATGGTCCTGTTACCTAATTGTCTTATTACTCACTTCTCCTCAATGGTCCTGTTACCTAATTGTCTTTTTACTCACTTCTCCTCAATGGTCCTGTTACCTAATTGTCTTTTTACTCACTTCTCCTCAATGGTCCTGTTACCTAATTGTCTTTTTACTCACTTCTCCACAATGGTCCTGTTACCTAATTGTCTTTTTACTCACTTCTCCTCAATGGTCCTGTTACCTAATTGTCTTTTTACTCACTTCTCCTCAATGGTCCTGTTACCTAATTGTCTTTTTACTCACTTCTCCTCAATGGTCCTGTTACCTAATTGTCTTTTTTCTCACGTCTCCTCAATGGTCCTGTTACCTAATTGTCTTTTTACTCACTTCTCCTCAATGGTCCTCTTACCTAATTGTCTTTTTCCTCACATCTCCTCAATGGTCCTGTTACCTAATTGTCTTTTTCCTCACATCTCCTCAATGGTCCTGTTACCTAATTGTCTTTTTACTCACATCTCCTCAATTGTCCTGTTACCTAATTGTCTTTTTACTCACTTCTCCTCAATGGACCTGTTACCTAATTGTCTTTTTACTCACTTCTCCTCAATGGTCCTGTTACCTAATTGTCTTTTTACTCACTTCTCCTCAATGGTCCTGTTACCTAATTGTCTTTTTACTCACTTCTCCACAATGGTCCTGTTACCTAATTGTCTTTTTACTCACTTCTCCTCAATGGTCCTGTTACCTAATTGTCTTTTTACTCACTTCTCCTCAATGGTCCTGTTACCTAATTGTCTTTTTACTCACTTCTCCTCAATGGTCCTGTTACCTAATTGTCTTTTTTCTCACGTCTCCTCAATGGTCCTGTTACCTAATTGTCTTTTTACTCACTTCTCCTCAATGGTCCTGTTACCTAATTGTCTTTTTTCTCACGTCTCCTCAATGGTCCTGTTACCTAATTGTCTTTTTACTCACTTCTCCTCAATGGTCCTGTTACCTAATTGTCTTTTTACTCACTTCTCCTCAATGGTCCTGTTACCTAATTGTCTTTTTACTCACGTCTCCTCAATGGTCCTGTTACCTAATTGTCTTTTTACTCACGTCTCCTCAATGGTCCTGTTACCTAATTGTCTTTTTACTCACTTCTCCTCAATGGTCCTGTTACCTAATTGTCTTTTTCCTCACATCTCCTCAATGGTCCTGTTACCTAATTGTCTTTTTACTCACTTCTTCTCAAAGGTCCTGTTACCTAATTGTCTTTTTACTCACATCTCCTCAATGGTCCTGTTACCTAATTGTCTTTTTCTCAAATCTCCTCAATGGTCCTGTTACCTCAATTGTCTTTTCCTAACATCTCCAATGGTCTTGTTGCCTAATTGTCTTTTCTCTCACATCTCCTCATTGTCCTGTTAATGCACTTGTCTTTTTCCTCACATCTCCTCAATGGTCCTGTTACTCAATCTTTTCCCTACATCTCCCTCAATGGTCCTGTTACTCAATTGTCTTTTTCCCTGCATCTCCTCAATTGTCCTGTTACCTAATTATCTTTTCCTAACATCTCCTAATGGTCCTGTTACAATTGTCTTTTTCCTCACATCTCCTCAAATGGTCCTGTTACCGAATTTGTCTTTTCCATCTTCCATTGTCCTGTTAACAATGTCTTTTTCTGCACATCTCCTCAATGGTCCTGTTACCTAATTGTCTTTTTCCTCACATCTTCCCTCAATGGTCCTGTTACCTAATTGTCTTTTTCCCTTGTTATCTCAATGTCCTGTTACTCTAATTGTCTTTTTCTCACATCTCTCAATGTCCTGTTGCTATCAATTGTCTTTTCCTCATCTCTGCAATGGTCTCTGTTACCTAATTGTCTTTTCCCCACATCTCCTCAAATTGTCCTGTTACCTAATCATTGTCTTCTTTTCCTCACATCATGAATGGTCCTGTTACCTAATTATCTTTTACTCACTTCTCCTCAATGGTCCTTGCTACTTAATATCTTTTCCTCTCATCTCTCAATTGTTCCAAGTTACCTAATTATCTTTTTACTCACTTCTCCTCAATGGTCCTGTTACCTAATTATCTTTTTCCCAACATCTCCCCACTGTCCCACCACTGACTTTTCTCTCACATCTCCCCAATTGTCCTGTTACCTAATTATCTTTTCCTCACTTCTCCTCAATTGTCCTGTTACCTAATTATCTTTTACCCACTTCTCCTCAGTTCCTGTTACCTAATTATCTTTTCCAACATCTCCTCAATGTCTGCCACTCAATTATCTTTTTCCTCACATCTCCCCAATTGTCCTGTTACCCAGACTATCTTTCCTGCCACTTCTCCTCAATGGTCCTGTTACTCATAATTATCTTCACCACTTCCTTCCTCAATGGTCCTGTTACCGAATTATTCTTTTTCTCACATCTCTTCACTCATGTCCTGCTACCTAATTATCTTTTTCCTCACATCTCCTCAATGGTCCTGTCACTCAATTATCTTTTTTTACCACTTCTCTCAATTGTCCTGTTACCTAATTATCTTTTTCTCACATCTCCTCAATTGTCCTTGTTACCTAATTATCTTTTTATCACTTCTCCTCAATGGTCCTGTTACCTAATTATCTTTTTCCAACATCTCTCAATGGTCCTGTTACCTAATTGTCTTTTTCCACATCTCCTCAATGGTCCTTAAGTTACCTAATTCATTCTTTTCTCACATCTCCTCAATGGACCTGTTACCTAATTATCTTTTCCCTCACATCTCCTCAATTGTCCTGTTACCTAATTATCTTTTTCCTCACTTCTCCCTCACTGTCCTATACTAATTATCTTTTTACCACTTCTCCTCAATGGTCCTGTTACCTAATTATCTTTTTTCCTCACATCTCTCACTGTCCTGTTACCTAATTATCTTTTACTCACTTTCCTTTCAATGTCTGTTACCTAATTATCTTTTCTCTCACTTCTCCTCAATTGTCCTGTTACCCACTATCTTTTTCCTCACTTCTCCTCAATGTCCTGTTACCTAATTATCTTTTACTCACTTCTCTCAATGGTCCTGTTACTCAATTATCTTTTTTCTTCACATCTCCTCAATTGTCCTGTTACCTCAATTATCTTTTTCCTCACTTCTCCTCACGAATCGTTACCTAATTATCTTTTACTCACTTCTCCTCAATGGTCCTATACTAATTATCTTTTTCCTCACATCTCCTCAATTGTCCTGTTACCTAATTATCTTTACTCACTTCTCTCAAATGGTCCTTAATACTAATTATCTTTTCCTCACTTCTCTCAATGGTCCTGTTACCTAATTATCTTTTTACTCACTTTCTCCTCAATGGTCCTGTTACCTAATTATCTTTTCCTCACATCTCTCAATTGTCCTGCGTCCAATTATCTTTACCACTTCTCTCAATGGTCCTGTTACCTAATTGTCTTTTTCCTCACATCTCCTCAATTGTCCTGTTGCTCAATTATCTTTTTCCTCTCTCACATCTCCCCCACAATTGTCCTGTCATCAATTACCTTACCTACTTCCTCAATGGTCCTGTTACCCACTATCTTTCATCACTTCTCCCAATGCATCCTGTTACCTAATTATCTTTTTCCTCATCTCCTCAATTGTCCTGTTACCTAATTATCTTTTACTCACTTCTCCTCAATGGTCCTGTTACCCATCATTATCTTTACTCACATCTCCCTCAATTGTCCCAAGGTTCAATTATCTTTCCTCACTTCTCCTCACAATGGTCCTGTTACCTAATTATCTTTTACTAACTTCTCAATGGTCCTGTTACCTAATTGCCTTTACTCACTTCTCCCCAATGGTCCTGTTACCTAATTATCTTTTTACTCGCCTCTCAATGGTCCTGTTACCTAGTTATCTTTTCCTCACATCTCCCTCACGTATCCAAGGCCCACTGTCTTTTTACTCACTTCTCCTCAATGGTCCTGTTACCTAAATTATCTTTTACTCACTTTCTCAATGGTCCTGTTACCTAATTATCTTTTCCTCACATTCCTCAATGTCCTGTTACCCACCTTACCTTTTACTCACTTCTCTCAATGGTCCTGTTACCTAATTATCTTTTTACCGCCTCCTCAACGGTCCTGTTACCTAATCTTTGGTCTTTTTCCTCACATCTCCCTCAACAGTCCTGTTACCCAATTTATCTTTTCCTCACTCTCTCTCAATGGTCCTGTTACCCAATTATCTTTTCCTTCACTTCTCCTCAATGGTCCTGTTACCTAATTATCTTTTCCCTCACATCTCCTCAATTGTCCTGTTACCTAATTATCTTTTCTCTCACATCTCCTCAATTGTCTTGTTACCCAATTATCTTTTTATATCACTTCTCCTCACTAACTACTGCAGTTACCTAATTATCTTTTTCCTCTCACTCCTCAATGGTCCTGCCATCAATTATCTTTTTACTCACTTCTCCCAATGGTCCTGTTACCTAATTATCTTTTCCTCACATCTCCTCTACCTAGTCCTGTTACTCATCTGCACTTTTTTACTCACTTCTCTCAATGTTCCTGTTACCTAATTGTCTTTTTCTCACATCTCCTCAATGGTCCTGTTACCTAATTATCTTTTACTCACTTCTCCTCAATGTCCTGTCATACTAATCACTTTTCTCACATCTCCCTGCATGGTCTCATACTGGCTCTTTATCTTTTACCACTTTCCTCACCATCCTGTTACCGAATTATCTTTTCCCTCACATCTCCTCAATGCATCTCTGTTACCTAATTATCTTTTTACATCACTTCTCCTCAATGGTCCTGTTACCTAATTATCTTTTTCCCCACATCTCCTCAATGGTCCTGTTACCTAATTCACCTTTACTCACTTCTCCTCAATGGTCCTATACTCTAATTGTCTTTTTTCTCACATCTCCTCAATGGTCCTGTTACCTAATTATCTTTTTCCCCTACTCTCTCTCAATGGTCCTGTTGGTTTCATTATCTTTTACTCACTTCTCCTCAATGGTCCCATTCAATTGTCTTTTCCTCACATCTCCTCAATGGTCCTGTTACCCAATTATCTTTCCTCACTTCTCAATGGTCCTGTTACCTAATTATCTTTTACTCACTTCTCCTCAATGAACCTGTTACCTAATTATCTTTTCACTACCCCTCAATTGTCCTGTTACCTAATTATCTTTTTACTCACTTCTCCTCAATTGTCCTGCATATCAATTATCTTTTTCTTCTCACTTCTCCTCAATGGTCCTGTTACCTAATTATCTTTTTACTCACTTCTCAAATGGTCCTGTTACTCAATTGCCTCTTTACTCACTTCTCCTCAATGGTCCTGTTACCTAATTATCTTTTTACTCACTTCTCCTTCTCAATGGTCCTGTTACCTAATTATCTTTTTACTCACTTCTCCTCAATGGTCCTGTTACCTAATTATCTTTTTACTCACTTCTCCCTCAATGGTCCTGTTACTCAATTATCTTTTACTCACTTCTCTCAATTGTCCTGTTACTCGAAGTCACAGCCTTTTTACCACTTCTCCTCAATGGTCCTGTTACCTAATTATCTTTTTACCACTTCTCTCAATGGTCCTGCTATCAATTGCCTTTTTACTCACTTCTCCTCAATGGTCCTGTCACTTAATTATCTTTTTACTCACTTCTCCTCAATGGTCCTGTTACTCCAATTATTCTTTACTCACTTCTCCCCACTTGTCCACTAATTATCTTTTTACTCACTTCTCCCCAAGGAGTCCAAGTTACCTAATTATCTTTTCATCTACTTCTCCTCCTCAATTGTCCTTGTTACCTAATTATCTTTTTACTCACTTCTCCCCACGGTCCTTGTTACCTAATTATCTTTTTACTCACTTTCCTCTCAATGGTCCTGTTACCTAATTGCCTTTTTACTCACTCTTCCTCAATGGTCCTGTTACCTAATTATCTTTACTCACTTCTCCTCTACCATTTCTGTTACCTAATTATCTTTTTACTCACTTTCCTCAATGGGTCCTGTTACTCAATTATTCTTTTTTTACCTACTTCTCAATTGTCCTGTTACTCAATTATCTTTTACTCACTTCTCCTCAATGGTCCTGTTACCTAATTATCTTTTTACTCACTTCTCCCAATGGTCCTGTTACCTAATCATTATTTTTTTACTCACTTCTCCTTAATGGTATCTACACGACCATTTTTACTCACTTCTCCTCAATGGTCCTGTTACCTAATTATACCTCCTTTACTCACTTCTAATGGTCCTAGCTACTCAATTATCTTTTACTCATACTTCTCCTCAATGGTCCTGTTACCTAATTATCTTTTTTACTCACTTCTCCCTCAATTGTCCTGTTACCGAATTATCTTTTACTCACTTCTCCTCAATGGTCCTGTTACCCAATTATCTTTTTACCTGCTCTCCTCAATGGTCCTTGTTACCTAATTGCCTTTTTCCCCGCCCTCTCAATGAACCGTTACCTAATTATTATCTTTTTCCTCACTTCTCCCTCAACAACTGTTACCTAATTTATCTTTTTCCCCTCACATCCTCAATTGTCCTGTTACCTACCATTCTTTTTCCTCACATCTCCCTCAATGTCCTGTTACTCAATTATCTTTTTCCCCACATCCTCAATTGTCCTGTTACCCAATTATCTTTACTCACTTCTCTCACTCTGGTCCTGTTACCTAATTATCTTTTTTCCTCATCTCCATCCTTCCTGTTACCTAATTATCTTTTTACTCACTTCTCTCACGGTCCTTGCTTACTTCATCACCTTTTCCCCACATCTCCTCACGGTCCTGTTACCTAATTATCTTTACCGTCCTCAATGGTCCTGTTACCCAATGTCTTTTCTCTCTCACATCTCTCAATGGTCCTGTTACCTAATTATCTTTTTACTCACTTCTCTCAATGGTCCTGTTACCTAATTATCTTTTTCCCTACCTCCCTCAATGGTCCTTACACGAATTATCTTTTTCTCACATCTCCTCAATTGGTTTCCAAGCTACCTAATTATCTTTTTCCTCACATCTCCTCAATTGTCCTGTTACCTAATTATCTTTTTACTCACTTCTCTCAACGATCCTGTTACCTAATTATCTTTTTCCCCCGATCTCCTCAATGGTCCCACACTAATCATCTTTACTCATCTTCAATGCAGTGGTCCTTGCTACTCAATTATTCCTTTCCGTGACCTCTACAATGGTCCTGTTACCTACTGGCTCTTTACTCACTTCTCCTGTCCACACGACTGTCTTTTTCCTCACATCTCCCTCAATGGTCCTGTTACCTAATTATCTTTCTTTACCTACTTTCCCAATGGTCCTGTTACCTAATTATCTTTTTCCTCACATCTCCTCAATGGTCCTACACGACTCATCTTTTTACTCACTTCTCTCAATGGTCCTGTTACCTAATTATCTTTTCCTCACATCTCCTCAATGGTCCTGTTACCTAATTATCTTTTTATCACTTCTCTCAATGTCATCTTGTTACCCAATTATCTTTTTCCTCACATCTCCTCAATGGTCCTGTTACCTAATTATCTTTTACTCACCTCTCTCAATGGTCCTGTTACTCCACTGTTCTTCTCCTCACATCTCCTCAATGGTCCTGTTACTCAATTATCTTTTTCTCACTCTCTCCTCAATGGTCCTTAAGTTACCTAATTCATTCTTTACTCCCACTTCTCCCTCAATGTGCTCCCACACGAATTATCTTTTCCTCACATCTCCTCAATTGTCCTGTTACCTAATTATCTTTTACTCACTTCTCCTCAATTGTCCTGTTACCTAATTATCTTTTCCTCACTTCTCAATAATCCAGCCACTTAATTATCTTTTTCCTCACATCTCTCAATGGTCCTTGTTACTCAATTATTTTCATCACTTCTCCTCAATGGTCCTGTTACCTAATTATCTTTTCCTCAGCATCTCCTCAATGGTCCTGTTACCTAATTATCTTTTTACTCACTTCTCCTCAATGGTCCTGTTACCCTAATTGTCTTTTCTCACATCTCCTCAATGGTCCTGTTACCTAATTATCTTTTACTCACTTCTCTCACTGGTCCTTGTTGCACTATCTTTTTCCTCACATCTCCCTCAATGGTCCTGTTACCTAATTATCTTTTTACTCACTTCTCTCAATGGTCCTGTTACCTAATTATCTTTTCCCCTCACATCTCCCCAATGGTCCTGTTACCTAATTATCTTTTATCACTTCTCCTCAATGGTCTCCGGTGTTACCTAATTATCTTTTCTTCTCACATCTCTCAATGGTCCTGTTACCTAATTATCTTTTACCACTTCTCCCCAATGGTCCTGTTACCTAATTGCTCTTCCTCACATCTCCTCAATGGTCCTGTTACCTAATTATCTTTTCCTCACTTCTCCTCAATGGTCCTGTTACCTAATTATCTTTTTACTCACTTCTCCTGGTCCTGTTACCTAACTATCTTTACTCACTTCTCTCAATTGTCCTGTTACCGAATTATCTTTACCACTTCTCTCAATGGTCCTGCCTAATTATCTTTTTCTCACATCTCCTCACAATGGTCCACGAATTATCTTTTCCTCACTTCTCCTCAATGGTCCGTTGCCTAATTATCTTTTTCCTCACTTTCCTCAATGGTCCTGTTACCCAATTATCTTTTTCTCACTCTCCCTCAATGGTCCTGTTACCCAGCCTATCTTTTTACTCTACTTCTCCTCAATGGTCCTGTTGCCTAATTATCTTTTTTCCTGTTCTCCTCAATGGTCCTGTTACTCATTATCTTTTCCTCACATCTCCTCAATGGTCCTTGTTACCTAATTATCTTTTTACTTACTTCTCCTCAATGGTCCTGTTACCTAATTATCTTTTTCCTCACATCTCCTCAATGGTCCTGTTACCTAATTACTTTTACCGCCTTCCCTAATGGTCCAAATGTTACCTAATTGTCTTTTCTCTCACATCTCCCCACTGTCCTGTTACTCAATTATCTTTTTTCCCTCACTTTCTCAATGGTCCTGTTACCTAATTATTCTTTCTTTTTTCTCACATCTCCCACAATTCACCTGTTGTTCAATTATCTTTTTACTCACTTCTCCTCAATTGTCCTGTTACCTAATTATCTTTTTACTGCTCTCCCTCAATGGTCCTGTCATCAATTATCTTTTTCCTCACATCTCCTCAATTGTCCTGTTACCTGACCACCTTCTTTTTTTACCACTTCTCCTAGCCATTTCCGTTACCTACCTACCTTTCCTCACATCTCCTCAATTGTCCTGTTACTCGACCACTTTACCACTTCTCCTGACTATTCTGTTACCTAATTATCTTTTTCCTCACTTCTCCCTCAATGGTCCTGTTACCTAATTATCTTTTCCCCACATCTCATCAATGGTCCTGTTACCTAATTATCTTTTTACTCACTTCTCCTCAATGGTCCTGTTACCTAATTATCTTTTTCCTCACATCTCCTCAATGGTCCTGTTACCTAATTATCTTTTTACTCACTTCTCCTCAATTGTCCTGTTACCTAATTGTCTTTTTCCTCACATCTCCTCAATGGTCCTGTTACCTAATTATCTTTTTACTCACTTCTCCTCAATGGTCCTGTTACCTAATTATCTTTTTCCTCACATCTCCTCAATGGTCCTGTTACCTAATTATCTTTTTACTCACTTCTCCTCAATGGTCCTGTTACCTAATTATCTTTTTCCTCACATCTCCTCAATGGTCCTGTTACCTAATTATCTTTTTACTCACTTCTCCTCAATGGTCCTGTTACCTAATTGTCTTTTTCCTCACATCTCCTCAATGGTCCTGTTACCTAATTATCTTTTTCCTCACTTCTCCTCAATGGTCCTGTTACCTAATTATCTTTTTACTCACTTCTCCTCAATGGTCCTGTTACCTAATTATCTTTTTCCTCACATCTCCTCAATTGTCCTGTTACCTAATTATCTTTTTACTCACTTCTCCTCAATTGTCCTGTTACCTAATTATCTTTTTACTCACTTCTCCTCAATGGTCCTGTTACCTAATTATCTTTTTACTCACTTCTCCTGAATTGTCCTGTTACCTAATTATCTTTTTCCTCACTTCTCCTCAATGGTCCTGTTGCCTAATTATCTTTTTACTCACTTCTCCTCAATTGTCCTGTTACCTAATTATCTTTTTCCTCACTTCTCCTCAATGGTCCTGTTACCTAATTATCTTTTTACTCACTTCTCCTCAATGGGCCTGTTACCTCAATTGTCTTTTCCCTACATCTCCTCAATGGTCCTGTTACCTAATTATCTTTTTACCTACTTCTCCTCAATGCCCTGTTACCTAATTATCTTTTTCCTCACATCTCCTCAATGGTCTCAGCTACCTAATTCTGTCTTTTTACTCACTTCTCCTCAATGGTCCTGCTGCCTACAATTATCTTTTTCCTCACTTCTCCTCAATGTAGTCCTACAGTTTCAATTATCTTTTCTCTTTCCTCACTTCTCCCCAATGGTCCTGTTACCCAATTATCTTTTTACCACTTCTCCTCAATGGTCCCTGTTGCCTAATTATCTTTTTCCTCACTTCTCCTCAATGCTCCTGTTACCTAATTATCTTTTCCTGCCTCTCCTCAATGCCTCCTGCTACTCAATTATCTTTTCCTCACTTCTCCCCAATGCTCCCACACTAATTATCTTTTCCTCACTTCTCCTCAATGCTCCACATTTCCACCTGTCTTTTTCCTCACTTCTCTCAATGTCTCTGTTACCTAATTATCTTTTTACTCACTTCCAATGCTCCCATACTAATTATCTTTTTACTCACTTCTCTCAATGGTCCTGCTGCCTGCACTTATCTTTTCCTCACTTTCCCCAATGTCCTGGTTACCTAACTATCTACCACTTCTCCCCAATGGTCCTTGCTGCTCAATTATCTTTCCTCACTTCTCCCCAATGCATCCTGTTACCTTGACTATCTTTTTACTCACTTCTCCTCAATGGTCCTGCCACTGACTATCTTTACTCACTTCTCCCCAATGGTCCTGTTGCCTAATTATCTTTTCCTCACTTCTCCTCAATGCTCTCTGCTGCCTAATTATCTTTTTCCCTGTCTCTCCTCAATGCTCCTGTTACCTAATTATCTTTCTTTTCCTCACTTCTCTCAATGCTCCTGTTACTCAATTATCTTTTCCTGCCTCCTCCCAATGCCCTGTTACCTAATTATCTTTTTACTCACTTCTCCCCAACTTTTCCTGTTACTCAATTATCTCTTTCCCTACTTTCCCTACACCCTGTCCTGTTACCTAATTATCTTTACTCACTTCTCCTCAATGACCCTGTTGCCTACTACCTTTTCCTCACTTCTCCTCAATGGTCCTGTTACCTACCTGTCTTTTACTCACTTCTCCTCAATTGTCCTCATCATAATTATCTTTTCCTCACTTCCTCAATGGTCCTGCTGCTCAATTATCTTTTTCCTCACATCTCCTCAATGGTCCTGTTACCTAATTATCTTTTCCCCTACTCTCTCCCCAATGGTCCTGTTGCCAATTTATCTTTTCCTCACTTCTCCTCAATGGTCCTGTTACCGAATTATCTTTTTACTCACTCTCTCCTCAATGGTCCTGTTACCCAATTATCTTTTTCCTCACATCTCCCCCAATTGTCCTGTTACTCAATTATCTTTCCTCCTTTCACTTCTCCTCAATGGTCCTGTCACCACTATCTTTTTTCTTCCTTAAATGGTCCGTGTTACCTCAATTATCTTTTTCCTCACTTCTCCTCAATGGTCCTGTTACCTAATTATCTTTTTCTCACTTCTCTCATTGTCCTGTTGTCAATTGTCTTTTTCCTCACATCTCCCTCACAACTGGGCATTTAATTGTCTTTTTCCTCACATCTCTCTCACTGTCTCTGTTACCCACCATTCCTTTTTTACTCACTTCTCCCCAATTGTCCTGTTACCTAATTATCTTTCTCGCCTCTCCTCAATGTCCTGTTACCTAATTATCTTTACTCACTTCTCCCCAATGGTCCCAACACCATTCTTCCTCACCCCTCAATGTCCTGTTACCATCATCTTTTACTGTGCTCCTCAATGGTCCTGTTGCCTAATTATCTTTCCTCACTTCTCCTCAGTCCTGTTACCTAATTATCTTTTGGTCTTCACTCTCCCCTCAATGGTCCTGTTGCCTAATTATCTTTTCCTCATCAACAGTCCTGTTACCCAATTATCTTTTTACCTACTTCTCCTCACTATTGTCCTGCCACTTAATTATCTTTTCCTCACTTCTCCTCAATGAACTGCTGCTTGTCTTATCTTTTCCTCACTTCTCCCCCCCCTGCTAATGGTCCTGTTGCCTAATTATCTTTTTACTTACTCTCCTCAACGTTGTCCTGTTACTCAATTGTTATCTTTTCCTACTTCTCCCACGATCCTGCTACCTAATTTACCTTTACCACTTCTCCCTCACCTTGTCCTGTTACTCAATTTACCTTTCCTCACTTCTCCTCAAATTTGTCCCCAAGTTTATCAATTTATCTTTTTCCTCACTTCTCCTTCACGTCCTGTTGCCTAATTATCTTTTTACTCACTTCTCCTCAATTGTCCTGCTTTTTGCCTAATTATCTTTTTCCTCACTTCTCCTCAACATCCTGTTACCAATTATCTTTTTACTCACTTCTCAATTGTCCTGTTGCCTAATTATCTTTTTACTCACTTCTCCTCAATTGTCCTGTTACCTAATTATCTTTTTACTCACTTCTCCTCATCAGTCTCATGTTTCAATTATCTTTTTCTCTCACTTCTCCTCAATGGTCCTGTTGCCTAATTATCTTTACTCACTTCTCCTCACATGGTCCTTAAAGGTTTCAATTATCTTTTTCTCACTTCTCCTTCAATTGTCTTGTTGCCTAATTATCTTTACTCACTTCTCCTCATGTATAATTTCTGTTGCCTAATTATTTCTTTACTCACTTCTCCCCACCCTCATCCTGTTGCCTAATTATCTACTCACTTCTCCTCAATTGTCCTTGTTACCTAATTATCTTTTTCTCACTTCTCCTCAATGGTCCTTGTTGCCTAATTATCTTTTTACCACTTCTCCCTAAATTGTCCTGTTACCTAATTATCTTTTTACTCACTTCTCCTCAATTAAACTTGGTTGCCTACCTTATCTTTTTCTCACTTTCCTCAATGGTCCTGTTGCCTAATTATCTTTTCCCCACTTCTCCCTCAATTGTCCTGTTACCTAATTATCTTTTTCCTCACTTCTCCTCAATTGTCCTGTTACCTAATTATATTCTTTTCCTCACTTCTCCTCAATGGTCCTGTTACCTAATTATTCTTTTATCTACTTCTCTCAATTGTCTCATACTTATCATCTTTACTCACTTCTCCTCAATTGAATCATTACCTGAACATTCTTTTCCTCACTTTCCTCAATGGTCCTGTTGCTCAATTATTTTTCCTCACTTCTCCCCAACATTCCGTTGCCTAATTATCTTTTTCCTACCTCTCTCAATTGTCCTGTTACCTAATTATCTTTTCCCTACTTCTCCCTCAATTGTCCAAGTTATTTCCCACTATCTTTTACCACTTCTCTCTCAATTGTCTCATACTAATTATTCTTACTCACTTTCCCCAATTGTCTGCTACTTCAATTATCTTTTTCCTCACTTCTCAATGGTCCTGGTTGCCTAATTACTTTTTCCTCACTTTCCCAATTGTCCTGTTATCAATATCTTTTTCTAATTTCCCCAATTGTCCTGTTACCTAATTATCTTTTACTGACTTCTCCTCAACTGTCCTGTTACCCAATTATCTTTACTCACTTCTCCTCAATGGTCCTGTTACCTAATTATCTTTTTCCTCACATTCCTCAATTGTCCTGTTACCTAATTAATATCTTTTCTCACTTCTCCTCAATGGTCCTGTTACCCAATTATCTTTTCCTCACTTCTCCCACTTGTCCTGTTACCACCATTCTTTTCCTCACTTCTCCTCACTGTCCTGTTACCTAATTCTATCTTTTTCCCTCACATCTCCTCAAATTTGGTCCTGTTGCCTAATTATCTTTTTCCTCACTTCTCTCAATGGTCCTGTTACTGAATTATTATCTTTTCCCTCACATCTCCTCAAATTGTCCTGTTACCTAGGACTATCTTTACTCACTCTCCTCACCGTCCTGCCTAACTATCGTTTTCCTCACTTCTCCCCATGTTCTGTCCTTGGTACACGACCTACTACCACTCTCCCCACCAGCCCTGCCACCACCTCCTATCTTACTCACTTTCCCAATGGTCCTTGCTGCCTAATTATTATCTCTTTTTTTTACTCACTTCTCCTCAATGGTCCTGCTACTCAATTATCTTTTCCTCACATCTCTCAATTGTCCTTGTTACCTAATTATCTTTTCTCACTTCTCCCCAATGGTCCTTGTTACCTGGCTCATTCTTTTTTTTCCTCACTTCTCCTCAATGGTCCTGTTACCTAATTATCTTTTTCCTCACTTCTCCTCAATGGTCCTGTTACCTAATTGTCTTTTTCCTCACATCTCCCCACGGTTCAGTAGCACAATTATTATCTTCTTCCTACTTCTCAATGGTCCTGTTACCCAATTATCTTTTTCCTATACATCTCCTCACTGTCCTGTTACCTAATTATCTTTACTCACTTCTCCTAATGGTCCTGTTGCCTAATTATCTTTTCTCTCACTTCTCCTCATGTCCTGTTTTTACCACCACTTTTACTCATTTCTCTCAATTGTCCTGTTACCTCCACTATCTTTTTTCCCTCACTCTCTCTCACCATCTTGTTGCCTAATTATCTTTTTACTCACTTCTCCTCAATTGTCCTGTTACCTAATTATCTACTCACTTCTCCTCAATTGTCCTGTTACTCAATTATCTTTTACTCACTTCTCCTCAACTGTCTCGCTGTCGAATTATCTTTACTCACTTCTCCACCTGTCCTTGCTGCATAATTATCTTTTTCCTTACCTCCCTCAGTCCTGTTGCCTAATTATCTTTTACTCACTCTCTCTCTCAATGGTCCTGTTGCCTAATTATCTTTTTACTCACTTCTCCTCACCTGTCCTGTTGCCTTAATTATTTTCATCACTTCTCCTCAATTGTCCTGTTACCAATTATCTTTTTCCTCACTCTTCTCAATGGTCCTGTTGCCTAATTATCTTTTTACTCACTTCTCCCCTCAATTGTCCTGTTACCTAATTATCTTTTACCACTTCTCAATTGTCCTGTTACCTAATTATCTTTTACTACCTCTCTCAATTGTCCTGTTGCCCAATTATCTTTTCCTCACTTCTCCTCAATGTCCTAAGTGTCGAATTATCTTTTTCCTCACTTCTCCCACTGTTCCGCTGTTACCAATTATCTTTTTCCCCCTCACTTCTCCTCAATTGGTCTGTTACCCAATTATCTTTTTCCTCACTTTCTCAATATCCTTGTTACCTAATTATCTTTTATCACTTCTCTCAATGAAACCTGTTACTCAATTATCTTTTTACCACTTCTCCTCAATTATCTGTTACCCAATTATCTTTTTCCTCACTTCTCCTCAATGTCCTGTTGCCTTAATTATCTTTTCCTCACTCTCCTCAATGGTCCTGTTGCTCAATTACTTTTTACTCACTGTAATGGTCTGTTACTTCTAATTATCTTTTACCACTTTCCTCAATTGTCCTGTTGCCTAATACCTTTACCACTTCCTCCCCAATGGTCCCTGTTGCCTAATTATCTTTTCCCGACTTCCTCCTCAAACGTGTCTTGAAGTCATCTAATTCATCTTTTCCTACTCTCCTCACAATGGTCCTGTTACCCAATTATCTTTTACCTTACTTTCCTCAATTGTCCATTGCTCACCTATCTTTTTGTTCACTTCTCCTACCAGTCCTGTTACCTAATTATCTTTTCCTCACTCTTCCTCACAATGGTCCTGTTACCCAATGACACTTTTCCTCACTTTCCCTCAATGGTCCTGTTACCCATCACATTTTCCTCACTTTCCCCACTGTCCGTTACCTACCATCTTTTGTCACTTTCCTGTCGGTCTCAAGGTTTCAAATTTATTTCTTTTTACATTTACTTCCAACTGTCCATTTTTCTTTTCCACTCCATTCTTTACTCACTTCTCCCCTCAATTGTCCTGTTGCCTAATTATCTTTTTACTCACTTCTCAATGGTCCTGTTGCCTAATTACCTTTACTTATCTTCTCAATGGTCCTGTTACCTAATTATCTTTTACCTCCACTTCTCCTTCTAAATTGTCCTGCCTAATTATCTTTTACTCACTTCTCCTCAATTGTCCCGTTACACTAATTACCTTTACTCACTTCTCAATGGTCCTTAAGGCTCAATTCATCTTTTACTTACTTCTCTCAATGGTCCTGTTGCCTAATTTATTCTTTACTCACTTCTCCTCAATTGTCCTGTTGTCGACCTTCATTCTTTTACCACTTCTCCTCAATGGTCCTGTTACCCAATTATCTTTTTTCTCACTTCTCTGTAATGGTCCTGTTACCTAACTATCTTTTTACTCACTTCTCCCCATTTGGTCCTGTTACTCAATTACCTTTATCACTTCCCCACCAATCAAGTTGCCTAATTATCTTTACTCATTTTCCCAATGGTCCTGTTACCTAATTATCTTTTTCCTCTACTTCCTCTACAGAACTGTTACCTAATTATCTTTTTTCCTCACTTTCTCCTCAATGGTCCTGTTACCTAATCATTCTTTCCTCACTTTCCCCAATTGTCCCGTTACTCTAATTTACCTTTACCACTTCTCCTCAATGACCTTGCTATAAAAAGCACACACTATCTTTTACTTACTTCCTCACAACTGTCCTGCTGCTCAATTTATCTTTTTACTCACTTCTCCTCAATTGTCCTGTCGTCTAATTATCTTTTTCCTCACTTCTCCTCAATTAACTGCTCGAATTATCTTTTTCCCTACTTCTCCTCAATGGTCTCATGTCAATTATCTTTACTCACTCTCCTCAATGGTCCTGTTGCCTAATTATCTTTTATCACTTTCCTCACTGTCCTGTTACCAATTCATTCTTTACCACTTCTCCCCAATTGTCCTGTTTACAATTATCTTTTCCTCACTTCTCCTCAATGGTCCTGTTACCTAATTATCTTTACCACTTCTCCCCACATGGTCCTGTTACCTAATTCTTATCTTTTTCCATTTCTCCTCACCTTGTCTGCTGCTTAATTATCTCTTTTTTTTACTCATACTCTCTCCTCAATGGTCCTGTTATCTAATTATCTTTTATCACTTCTCCTCAATGGTCTGTTACCTAATTATCTTTTCCCCTCACTCTCCCCAAATTCCAACCTGTTACCTTAACACTATCTTTTTACTCATACTTCTCCTCAATGGTCCGCGTTCAATGTTATCTTTTTTTACTCACTTCTCCTTGGCCTGCCCTGTTGCCTAATCTATCTTTTCCTCACTTTCCTCACTGTCCATACCAATTATCTTTTTACTCACTTCTCCTCAATGGTCCTGTTACCGAATTGCCTTTTCTCATCAATTGTCCTGTTGCCTAATTATCTTTACTCACTTCTCTCAATTGTCCCTGTTGCTCAATTATCTTTACCTACTTCTCCCTGGGCCAATGGTCCTGTTACCTAATTATCTTTTTACCACTTCTCCTCAATTGTCCTGTTGCCCAATTATCTTTTACCACTTCTCCTCAATGGTCCTGTTACCTAATTATTCTTTTACCACTTCTCCTCAATTGTCCTGTTGCCTAATTCTATCTTTACTCACTTCTCCCCAATGGTCCCAGCACTGTACTATCTTTTACTCACTTCTCCCTCAATGGTCCTATACTGTCTTTTTTCCTCACTTTCCTCAATTGTCCTGTTGCCTAATTATCTTTTTCCTCACTTCTCCTCAATGGTCCTGTTACTCAATTACCTTTACTCACTCTCCTCAATGGTCCTGTTGCCTCCACTCCATTTCTTTACTCACTTCTCCCCAATTGTCCTGTTACCTAATTCATTCTTTCCTCACTTCTCCCCACCCTGTTCAAGGTCAATTATCTTTTCCTCACTTTCCTCAATGGTCCTGTTACCTGACCATCTTTCTACTCACTTCTCCTCAATGTCCTGTTGCCTAATTATCTTTTTACTCACTTTCCTCAATTGTCCTGTTACCTAATTATCTTTTCCCCGCCTCCTCAATTGTCCTGCTGCTCAATTATCTTTTCCCCTCACTTCTCCCCAATGGTCCTGTTACCCAATTCATCTTTTACTACTTCCTCACAATGGTCCTGTCACGGACTATCTTTACCACTCTCCCCACCACAAGTCCTGGTTACCCACTATCTTTTCCTCACTTTCTCACTGTCTGCTGCTCACTATCTTTTCCTCACTTCTCCCTCAATGTCCTGTTGCCCACTTATCTTTTCCTCACTTCTCCTCAATTGTCCTGTTACCTCCACCATTTTTATCACTTCTCCTCAATGGTCCTGTTGCCTAATTATCTTTTACTCACTTCTCCTTCAATTGTCCTGTTACCCATTCATTCTTCTCACTTCTCCTCAATTGTCCTGTTGTCAATTATCTTTCTTCCTTCACTTCTCTCAATTGTCCTGTTGCCTAATTATCTTTTTATCATCTTCACCTGTCCTGTTGCTCAATTATCTTTTTTACCGCCTCTAATGGTCCTGTTGCCTAATTATATCTTTACTCACTTCTCCTCAATTGTCCTGTTACCCAATTATCTTTTTCCTCACTTCTCCTCAATTGTCTTGTCAATTATCTTTTTCCCCTACCTTCTCCCACAATTAATGGTCCTGCTACTAATTATCTTTACTCACTTCTCCCCAATTGTCCTGTTGCCTACTATCTTTTCCTCACTCTCCTCAATCTGTCCTGTTACCTAATTATCTTTTTACTCACTTCTCTCAACTTGTCCACACCATCTTTTTCCTCACTCTCTCAATGGTCCTGTTACCCAATTATCTTTGGTCACTTCTCCTCACAATGGTCCTGTTGCCTAATTATCTTTTTACTCACTTCTCCCTCAATTGTCCTGTTATCAATTATTCCTTTTTTCCTCACTTCTCCTCCACAATTGTCCTGTTACCATCATCTTCTCATCACTTCTCCTCAACTTGTTGCCCAATTATCTTTTTCCTCACTTCTCCTCAATTGTCCTGTTGCCCAATTATCTTTTACTCACTTCTCAATTGTCCTTTGTTGTCAATTATCTTTTTCCTCACTTCTCCCTCAATTGTTACCCAATTATCTTTTCCTCACTTCTCCTCATCATCCTGTTGCTCAATTATCTTTTCTCTACTTCTCAATGGTCCTGTTACCTAATTATCTTTTTACTCACTTCTCCCTCAATGTCCCGCTGCTCAGTCTATCTTTTTACTCACTTCTCCCCACCTTGTCCTGTTACCTAATTATCTTTTTCCTCACTTTCCCCATCATCTGCCGCCACTATCTTTTACTCACTTCTCCTCAATTGTCCTGTTGCCTTATTATCTTTTTCCTACTCTCCTCAATGGTTACCACCGTCTTTTTTTACTCACTTCTCCTCAACAACTTGCTGCCTAATTATCTTTTTCCTCACTTCTCCTCAACCTGTTACCTAATTAACATTCTTTTCCTCACTTTCCTCAGCCATCCCTGTTACCTAATTATCTTTACTCACTTCTCCTCAATGGTCCCGCTGTTGCCTAATTATCTTTTTACTCACTTCTCCTCAATTCTGTCTCAGTTGCCTAATTATCTTTTTCCTCACTTCTCCCCACGGTCCTATGTCTAAATTATCTTTTACTCAATTGTCCTGTTGCCTAATTATCTTTTTCCTCACTTCTCCTCAATGGTCCTGTTACCTTAATTATCTTTACTCACTTCTCCTCTCACTGTCCTGTTACCTAATTATCTTTTTCCTCTACTTCTCCCCACCCTGTCCTGTTGCCTAATTATCTTTTCCTTTCCTCACTTCTCCTCAATGTCCTTGTTGTCAATTATCTTTTTCCTCACTTTCTCCTCAATTGTCTCAAGTTACCTAATTATCTTTTTACTCACTTCCTCCCCAATGGTCCTGCTGCTTAATTACTTTTTGCTCACTCTCCTCAACTGTTCCAACATCTAATTATCTTTCCTCACTTCTCCTCAGCACTGGTCCTGTTACCTAATTATCTTTTCCTCACTTCTCCTCAATTGTCCTGTTGCCTAATCTTATCTTTTTTACTCACTTCTCCTCAATTGTCTTGCTGTCATAATTATTCCTTTTTCCTCTCACTTTCCCACACGGGTCCTGTTACCTCATTCTTACTTCTCCAATGGTGGTCCTTAAGTTGCTCTAATTATCTTTTGCTCACTTCTCCTCAATGGTCCTGCTGCTCAATTATCTTTTTACTCACTTCTCCTCAATTGTCCTGTTACCTAATTATCTTTTTTTCCTCACTTCTCCCCAATTGTCCTGTTACACTATCTTTTTTCCTCACTTCTCCCCAGTCTGTCCTGTTACCAAATTATCATTTTACTCACTTCTCTCAATGGTCCTGTTGCCTAATTATCTACCACTTCTCCCCACTGTCCCTGTTGCCTAATTATCTTTTTACTCACTTCTCAATTGTCCTGTTGCCTAATCATTTTTTCCTCACTTCTCCTCAATGGTCCTGTTGCCTAATTATCTTACTCACTTCTCCTCAATGGTCCTGTTACCTAATTATCTTTTTCCTGCTTCTCCCAATGGTCCTATCAATTATTTTCATCACAATTTCCCAATGGTCCTGCTTGCCAATTTATCTTCCTTACCACTTCTCCTCAATTGTCCTGTTGCCCACTGCCTTACTCACTCTTCTCCCCACTGTCCTGCTGTCAATTATCTTTTACTCACTTCTCAATTGTCCTGCTGCCTAATCTATCTTTTCTTTTCCTCACTTTCCCAATGGTCCTGTTGTCACCTATTCACTCACTCTCCTCAATGGTCCTGTTACCTAATTATCTTTTTCCTCACTTCTCTCTCAATTGTCCTTATCCAATTATCTTTTGCCCACTTCTCCTCACTCATCTTGTTACTACCATTCTTTTTACCACTTTCTCCTCACGTCCTGTTGCCTAATTACCTTTACTGCCTTCTCCTCAATTGTCCTGTTACCTAATTATCTTTTTCCTCATCAGGTTCCCACTATCCTGTTACCCAATTCATCTTTCTCTCACTTTCTCCTCAATGGTCCTGTTACCTAATTATCTTTTCCTCACTTCCTCAATGGTCCTGTTACCTAATTATCTTTTCCTCAACATTCTCAATGGTCCTGTTGCCTAATTATCTTTTTCCTCACTTTCCCTCATTTGGTCCTGTTACTAATTATCTTTTTCCTCACATCTCCTCAATTGTCCTGTTACCTAATTATCTTTTATCACTTCTCCCCAATTGTCCTGTTGCCTAATTATCTTCTTTTCCTCACTTCTCCTCAATGGTCCTGTTACCTAATTATCTTTACTCACTCTCCCTCAACTTTGTCCTGTTACCTAATTATCTTTTTACTCACTTTCTCCTCAATGTATCCTGTTGCCTAATTATCTTTTTACTCACTTCTCCTCAATGGTCCTGTTACCTAATTCACTTTTTCTCACATCTCTCAATTGTCCTTCTGTTAACAATCATTCCTTTTTCCTCACTTCTCCTCAATGGTCCTGTTACCCAATTATCTTTCCTCACTTCTCCTCAATGTCCACACTAAATTATCTCTTTCCTCCTCACTTCTCCTCAATGGTCATCCTGTTACCTAATTGCTCCTTTTCCTCATCTCCTCAGTCTTGTTGCTCAATTACCTTTCTTTTCCTTCACTTCTCCTCAATGGTCCTGTTACCTAATTATCTTTCTTCCTCACATCTCCCAATTGTCCTGTTACCTAATTGGGCATTTTTACCTGCCACTTCCTCCTCAATGGTCCTGTTGCCCCAATTATCTTTCTCCTCACTTCTCCTCAATGGTCCAGGTTACTCTAATTACCTTTTTACTCACTTCTCTCAATTGTCTGTTACCTAATTATCTTTTCCCCACTTCCTCAATGGTCCTGCTGCCTAATTATCTTTACTCACTTCTCTCAATTGTCCTAGCCTAATTATCTTTACTCACTTCTCCTCACTGTCCCTGTCATCACACTATCTTTTTACTCACTTCCTCTCAATTGTCCTGTTGCTCAATTATCTTTTACTCACTTCTCTCAATTGTCCTGTTGCATAATTATCTTTTTCCCCAGCCTCAATGGTCCTCAACAACACCTTTTACTCACTCTCCTCACTCATTCGTTGCCTAATTATCTTTTTTTTTTTTTTACCAACACTTTCTCCTCAATTGTCCAAGGTTTAATTATCTTTTTACTCACTTCTCCTCAATTGTCCTGTTACCTAATTATCTTTTTCCTCACTTCTCCTCACCAGGTCCTGTTGCTCAATTATCTTTTACTCACTCTCCTCAATTGTCCTGTTACCTGTTCATTCTTTTCACTTACTCTCTCCCTCAATTGTCCTGTTACCTAATTATCCCTTTTTACTCACTTAACTGTCCATACCTAATTATCTTTTTCCTCACTTCTCCCCAATGGTCCTGTTTTGCCTAATTATCTTTTTCCTCACTTCTCCTCAATTGTCCTGTTACCACTCATTCTTCTCACTTCCTCTCAATCATCTGCCACTTAATTAATTTTTTCCTCACTCTCCCTCAATGGTCCTGCCACCACCATCTTTACCACTTCTCCTCAATTGTCCTGTTACTCAATTATCTTTTTACTCACTTCCTTCACTTGTCCTGTTACCTAATTATCTTTTTCCCTCACTTTCCTCAATGGTTCTGTTGCCTAATTATCTTTTTCCTTACTTCCCCAATGGTCCTGTTGCCTAATTATCTTTACTCACTTCTCCCCACAATCCTTTTGTTACCCAATTATCTTTACTCACTTTCCTCAATGTCCTGTCAACAATTATCTTTTACCACTTCTCCCTGCACGGTCCTGTTGCCTAATTATCTTTTTCCCTACTCTCTCAATGGTCCTGTTACCCAATTATCTTTTTCCTCACTTCTCCCTCAATGGTCCTGTTACCTAATTACCTTTTTTACTCACTTCTCCCCAATTGTCCTGTCGTTCAATTATCTTTTTACTCACTTCTCCCTCAATGGTCCTGTTACTCAATTACATTTTCTTTCCTCACTTTCTCCCTCAATGAACTGTTACCTAATTATCTTTTTCCTCACTTCTCTCAATGGTCCTGTCGAATTATCTTTTCCTCGCCTCCTCTCACACTGTCCCTGTTACCGAATTACCTTTTACTCACTTTCCTCAATGAACTGTTGCCTAATTATCTTTTTACTATCTCTCCTCAACTTCATCCTGTTGCCCACTATCTTTTTACTCACTTTCCCAATTGTCCTGTTGTCAATTATCTTTTACTCACTTCTCCTCAATGGTCTGTTGCCTAATTATCTTTACTTACTTTCCTCAATGTCTGCTGCTTCAATTATCTTTTTCCTTTACTTCTCAATGTCTTGTTGCTCAATTATCTTTACTCACTTCTCCTCACTTGTCCCTACATCTAATTATCTTTTTACTCACTCTCCTCAATGGTCTTGTCAGTTCTAATTATCTTTTTACTTACTTCTCAATGGTCCTGCTGCTCAATTATCTTTTTACTCACTTTCTCCCACCAGCCTGTTGCCTAATTATCTTTTGCATCACTTCTCCTCACCACCTGTTACCTTTCAATTTATTTTCCTACCTCTTCCCCAATGGTCCTGTTACCTAATTATCTTTTTACCACTTCCTCAATGGTCCTTGTTACCTAATTATCTTTTTACTCATACTTCTCCTCAATTGTCCTGTTGCTCAATTATCTTTTACTCACTTCTCCTCAATGGTCCTGTTACCCACCTTATCTTTCCCCACTCTCCTCACAATGGTCCTGTTACCTAATTTATCTTTCCTACTTCTCCTCATTTATCCTAAGAATGTCTATCTTTTCCTGTTTCTCCTCAATCTGTCCCGTTACCTAATTATCTTTACCGCCTCCTCCTCAATGGTCCTGTTGCCTAATTATCTTTACTTACTTCTCCTCAATTGTCCTGTTGCCTAATTATCTTTTTACTCACTTCTCCCTCAATTGTCTTGCTACTAATTATCTTTTTCCTCACTTCTCTCCTCAATTCATTCTATTGCCTAATTATCTTTTCCTCACTTCTCCTCAATGGTCCTGCTGCTCAATTATCTTTTTACTCACTTCTCCCACAATGGTCCTGTTGCCCACCTTATCTTTTACTCACTTCTCCTAATTGTCCTGTTGCCCAATTATCTTTTACTCACTTCTCCCTCAATCAATTGTCCTGTTGCAGGCAATGTACTTTTCCTCACTTCTCCTCACCTGTCCTGTTACCTAATTGTCCTTTACTCACTTCTCCTCAATGGTATTGTTACCCAATTATCTTTTTCCTCACTTCTCCTCAATTGTCCTGTTGCCTACCTACCTTTTACTCACTTTCCTCAATGGTCCTGTTACCTACTACCTTTTGGGCTCACTCTCCCCTAATGGTCCAAGCTACTCAATTATCTTTTTCTCACTTCTCCTCACCTATCTGTTTACCAATTATCTTTACTCACTTCTCCCCTGTCGGTCCTTGTTGCCTAATTATCTTTTTACTCACTTCTCTCAATTGTCCTGTTGCCTAATTATCTTTTTCCTCACTTCTCCCTCAATGGTCCTTGCCACTTCCATCAACATTCTTTACTCACTTCTCCTCAATGGTCCTGTTACCCACCTGTCTTTTCCCCACTTCTCCTCATCGTCCTGTTGCCTAATTATCTTTTTACCGCCCTCTCAATTACCCTGTTGCTCAATTATCTTTTTACTCACTTTCCTCAATGGTCCTGTTACCTTAATTATCTTTTTACTCACTTCTCCCCTACCATGCCCTGCTGCTCTAATTACCTTTTACTCACTTCTCTCACTGTCATCCCTTTTCTGTTACCTAATTATCTTTTTACTCACTTCTCCTACTAATGTCCTGTTGCCTAATTATCTTTTTACTCACTTTCCTCAATGGTCCTGTTACCTAATTATCTTTACTCACTTCCTCACCGTTCTAGTCCTGTTACCTAATTATCTTTTTCCTCACTTCTCTCAAGAATGTCCTGTTGCCTAATTATCTTTTCCCACTTCTCCTCAATGGTCCTGTTACCTAATTATTCTTTTACTCACTTCCCAATGGTCCTTGCTGCTCTAATTATCTTTTTTTACTCACTTCTCCTCTAATCATTCTGTTACCTAATTATCTTTTTCCTCACTTCTCTCAATTGTCCTGTTGCCTAATTATCTTTTCTCACTTCTCCTCAATGGCTCCATGCCACTTAATTATCTTTTACTCACTCTCTCCTCAATGGTCCTGCTGCTCAATTATCTCTTTACTCACTCTTCCTCAATTGTCCTGTTACTCAATTATCTTTTCCTCACTTCTCCTCAATTGTCCTGTTGCCTAATTATCTTTTTCCTCACTCTCTCCTCAATGGTCCTGCTACCTAATTATCTTTTTACTCATTTTCCTGCCTATCCTGTTGCCTAATTATCTTTTTACTCACTTCCTCCTCACTGTCTGTGCCATCAATTATCTTTTCCATTTCTCCTCAATTGTCCTGTTGCCCTGAATTATCTTTTCTTCTCACTTCTCCTCAATTGTCCTGTTGCCTAATTATCTTTTCTCACTTCTCCACAATTGTCCTGTTACCTAATTATCTTTACCTACTTCTAATGGTCCTTGTTGCTCAATTATCTTTTGGCTCTACTTCTCCTCCCCACCGTATTCTGTTACCTAATTATCTTTTCCTCACTTCTCCTCTACCTGTCCTGTTACTTAATTATCTTTCCTCACTTCTCCCACCTGTCTTGCCAAGCCTAATTATCTTTTACCACTTCTCCTCACCCACCTGTTGCCTAATTATCTTTTTACCACTTCTCCTCAATGGTCCTGTTGCCTAATGTCTTTTTACCCACTTCTCCCTTAATCAACTACTTCAATTATCTTTTTCCTTACTCTCTCTAATTGCTCTGTTGCCTCAATTATCTTTTTTCCTCACTTCTCCTCAATTGTCCTGTTGCCTAATTATCTTTTTACTCACTTCTCAATTGTCCTGTTGCTCAATTATCTTTTTCTCACTTTCTCTCAATTGTTACCTGGTCTATTCCTTTTTACTCACTTCTTCTCAATTGTCCTGCTGTCAATTTACTTTTTCTCACTTCTCCTCAATGGTCCTGTTACCTAATTATCTTTTTACCACTTCTCCCACTGTCCTGTTGCCTAATTATCTTTTACCACTTCTCCTCAATCACCTGTTACCAAGAATTATCTTTTTCTCACTTCTCTCAATTGTCCTGTTACCTAGTCTATCTTCTGCATCACTTCTCCTCAACGTCCTGTCATTTGGTTATCTTTTCCTCACTTCTCCTCAATTGTCCTGTTGCTCAAATGTTATTATCTTTTTTACTCACTTCTCCTAATCAACTGTTGCTCAATTATTCTTCTCACTTCTCCTCAATTGTCCTGTTACCTAATTACTTTTTTCCTCACTTCTCCCCAATTGTCCTGCTGCCTAGACTATCTTTTTCCTCACTTTCTCTCAATGGTCCTGTTACCTAATTATCTTTTACTCACTTCTCCTCAATGGTCCTGCTGCTCAATTATTCTTTACTCACTTCTCCTCAATTGTCCTGTTACCTAATTATCTTTTTCTCTCACTTCTCCTCAGAATTGTCCTGTTACCACTGATTCTTTTTACTCACTTTCCTCAATTGTCCTGTTGCCCTATTATCTTTTTCCTCACTCTCTCATCCTTTTGCCACTAATTATCTTTTACTCACTTCTCCTCAATGGTCCTGTTGCTCAATCGCACTTTCTTCCTCACTTCTCCTCACAATGGTCCTGTCACCTAATTATCTTTTCTCTCTACTTCTCCTCAATGGTCCCAGCCATCAATCTTTTTGCCCCGCCCCCTTCCCCAATGGTCCTTCAGCTGTCAGAATATTCTTTTGCAGCATCACTTCCTTCCTCAATTGTCCTGTTGTTCTAACGAGCTCCTTCTCACTTTCTCAATGCATCTTGCTGTCACTATCTTTACTCACTTCTCCCCAATTGTCCTGTTGCCTAATTATCTTTTTCCTTCGCCTCTCAATGGTCCTGTTACCCAATTATCTTTTTTTACTCACTTCTCCCTCAATTGTCCTGTTACTCAATTGGCATTTTTTCTCACTTCTCTCCTCAATTGTCCTTGTTGCCTAATTATCTTTTTCCTCACTTCTCCTCAATTGTCCTTGTTGCCTAATTATCTTTTCCTCACTTCTCCTCAATTGTCCTGCCATCATGGCACTTATCTTTTACCACTTCTCCTCAATGTCCTGTTGCCTAATTATCTTTTTACTTCCACTTTCTCTCAATTGTCCTTGTTACCTAATTATCTTTTTCCCTCACTTCTCCCTCAATTGTCCAAGCCATCAATTATCTTTTTCCTCACTTCTCCCTCAACTATTGTCCTGTTGCTCAATTATCTTTTTACTCACTTCTCTCAATTGTCCTGTTACCTAATTATCTTTACTCATTTCTCCTCAATTGTCCTGTTGCCTAATTATCTTTTTACTCACTTCTCCTCAATTATTCCTATATTACTTCAATTATCTTTTACTCACTTCTCCTCAATTGTCCGTTGCCTAATTATCTTTACTCACTTCTCCCAATTGTCCTGTTACCTAATTATCTTTTACTCACTTCCTCCAATGTCTGTTGCTCAATTATCTTTTTCTTCCTTCTCACTTCTCCTAATGGCACCCGTTACCACCACATCTTTTACTCACTTCTCCTCAATGGTCCACGACCGTCATCTTTCTTCTCACATCTCCTCAGTAACTGGCCCTGTTACCTAATTATCTTTTGCCATCACTTCTCCTCAATGGTCCTGTTGCCTAATTCATCTTTTCCTCACTCTCTCATACCAACTGTGTTACCCATCTATTCTTTGCTCACTTCTCCTCAATGGTCTCATAAGTTGCCTAATTATCTTTTCCTCACTTCTCAATGGTCCTGTTACCTAATTATCTTTACTCACTTCTCCTGCTAATTGTCCATACTCAATTACTCTTTCCTCACTTCTCCTCACTGTTCCGTTGCCTAATTATCTTTTTCCTCACTTTCCTCCTCACTGTCCGTGTTGCCTAATTATCTTTTATCTACTCTCCTCAACTGTCCTGTTACCCAATTATCTTTTCCTCACTTCTCCCTCAATGGTCCTGTTACCTAAATTATCTTTTTTACTCACTTCTCTCAACACTATCCTGTTACCTAATTACACATTTTTCCCTCACTTTCTCAGTCCTGTTACCTACTTATCTTTTCCTCACTTCTCCTCATAATGGTCCTGCGTTCAATTATCTTTTTACTCACTCTTCTCCTAATTGTCCTGTTACCAATTATCTTTTTTCCTCACTCTTCTCAATGGTCCTGTTACCTTAATTATCTTTTTACTCACTTCTTCCTAATTGTCCTGTTGTCAATTATCTTTACTCACTTCTCCTAATTGTCCTGTTACTCACCATTCTTTACCTACTTTCCTCACCATCTGCCACAATTCATCTTTCTTCTCACTTCTCCTCAATGGTCCTTGTTGCCCAATTATCTTTTTACTCACTTCTCCTCAATGGTCCTGTTGCCTAATTATCTTTTTCCTCACTTCTCCTCAATTGTCCTGCTGCTCAATTATCTTTTTACTCACTTCTCCTCACCAGTCCTGTTGCTCAATTATCTTTTTACTCACTTCTCCTCAATTGTCCTGTTGCCTAATTATCTTTTACTCACTTCTCCTCAATTATCCTGTTACTCAATTATCTTTTCTCACTTCTGCTCAATGGTCCTGCTGCTTCAATTATCTTTACTCACTTCTCCTAATTGTCCTGTTACCTAATTATCTTTTTACCACTTCCTCAATTGTCCTGTTGCCTAATTAATTTTTCCTCACTTCTCCTCAATGGTCCTGTTGCCTAATTATCTTTTTCCTCACTTCTCCTCAATTGTCCTGTTACCTAATTATCTTTTTCCCTCACTTCTTCCTCAATTGTCCTGTTACCTAACGAATTATCTTTTTCCTCACTTCTCCTCAATGGTCCTGTTACCTAATTATCTTTTTACTCACTTCTCCTCAATTGTCCTGTTACCTAATTATCTTTTTACTCACTTCTCCTCAATTTGTCTGTTACCCAATTATCTTTTCCTCATACTTCTCCTCAATGGTCCTGCTTTCCAATTATCTTTTTCCCCTACTTCTCAATGGTCCTGCTAATTATCTTTTCCTCACTTTCCTCATTGTCCTGTTACTCAATTATCTTTCCTCACTTCTCCTCAATTGTCCTGTTACTCAATTATCTTTACCACTTCTCCCCAATTGTCCTGTTACCTAATTATCTTTTTACTCACTTCTCCTCAATTGTCCTGTTGCCTAATTATCTTTTCTTTTTCCCCACTTCTCCTCAGCTTTGTCCTGCTACCAATTTATCTTTTTTACTCACTTCTCCTCAATCATTCCAGTTACCCAATTATCTTTTTACTCACTTCTCTCAATGGTCCTGCTCAATTATCTTTTACCACTTCTCCTCAATGGTCCTGTTACCTAATTATCTTTTTCCTCACATCTCCTCAATTGTCCTGTTACCCACTATCTTTTTCCTCACTTCTCCTCACAATGGTCCTGTTACCTAATTCATTCTTCTCACTTCTCCTCAATGGTCCTTGTTACTCAATTATCTTTTCCCTACTTCCTAATGGTCCTGTTACTTGACTGTCTTTTTCTCACATCTCCTCAATGGTCCTGTTGCCAATTCATTCCCTTTTTCCTCACTTTCCCAATGGTCCTGTTACCTAATTATCTTTTTCCTCACATCTCTCAATTGTCCCTCTGTTACCTAATTATTTTTACTCACTTCTCCTCCTCAATGGTCCTGTTGCCTAATTATCTTTTTCCTACTCTCCTCACCTGTCCTGTTACCCAATTATCTTTTTACTCACTTCTCCTCAATTGTCCTGTTACCTAATGATTCTTTTTCCTCACTTCTCCTCAATGGTCTCGTTACCTAATTATCTTTTTACCTACTCTTCTCAATTGTCCTGTTACCTAATTATCTTTACTCACTTCTCCTCAATTGTCCTGTTACCTAATTATCTTTTTACTACTTCCTCACTGTCCTGTTGCCTAATTATCTTTTAACTCACTTCTCCCTCAATTGTCCTGTTGCAATTACTCTTTCCTCACTTTCCTCAATGTCCTGTTGCCTAATTATCTTTTTACTCACTTTCCCAATGGTCCTGTTGCCTAATTATCTTTTGCATTTCACTTCTCCTCTAATTGTCCTGTTGCCTAATTATCTTTTTACCACTTCTCCTCAATTGTCCTATACCGAATTACTTTTTCCTCTACTTCTCCCTCAATGAACTGTTGTCACACCATTCTTTTTTACTCACTTTCCCCAATTGTCCTGTTACCTAATTACCTTACCTACTCTCCCCACTGTCCTGTTACCTAATTATCTTTTACCTACTTCTCCCCTCAATTGTCCTGTTGCCTAATTATCTTTCACTTCTCCCTCAATGGTCCTGTTGCCTAATTATCTTTTCCTCACTTCTCCCTGACCATCCTTGCTACTGACTATCTTTTCCTACTTCTCCTCAATGTCCTGTTAACAATTATCTTTTTCCTCTCACTTCTCTCAATGGTCCTGTTACTCAATTATCTTTTTACTCACTCTCCTCAATTTATCCTGTTACCTAATTAGCTTTTTACTCACTTCTCCTCAATACACCCATACCAATTATCTTTTCCTCACTTCTCCTCACCATCCTGTTGCCTAATTATCTTTTTCCTCTACTCTCCTCAATGGTCCTTAAGTGCCTAATTCATCTTTTACTCATACTTCTCAATGGTCCTGTTACCTAATTATCTACCCACTTCTCCTCAACTGTCCTGTTGCCTAATTATCTTTTTACTCACTTCTCCTCAATGTCCTGTTGCCCCAATTATCTTTTTCCTCACTTCTCCTCAATGGTCCTGTTACCTAATTATCTTTTTCCCTCACTTCTCCTCATCATCCCAAACACCCATTTGTCTTTCTTCCCTTCAATTGTCCCGTTACCTAATTCATTCTTTACTCACTTCTCAATGTGGTCCTGCTGCCTAATTATCTTTTACTACTTCTCCTCAATTGTCCTACACAATTATCTTTTACTCACTTCTCCTCAATTGTCCTGTTGCCCACTCCTATTCTTTTACCACTTCTCCTCAAATTGTCCTTGCTGCTCATAATTCATCTTTTACTCACTTCTCCTCAACTGGTCTCAGTTACCTAATTATCTTTACTCACTTCTCTCAATGGTCCTGTTGCCTAATTATTTTTTTCCTCACTTCTCCTCAACAATGGTCCTGTTGCCCAATTATCTTTTTACTCACTCTCTCCTCAATTGTCCTGTTACCTAATTAATTTTTTCCTCACTTCTCCTCAATGGTCCTTATTGCCTAATTATCTTTACTCACTTCTCCTCAATGCAGGTCCTGTTGCCTAATCATCTTTTTTCCTCACTTCTCCTCAATTGTCCTGTTACCTAATTATCTTTTACCACCGCCAATTGTCCTGCTATCAATTATCTTTTACTCACTTCTCCCTCAATTGTCCTGTTGCCCATAATTACCTTTTACTCACTTCTCCTCAATTGTCCTGTTGCCTAATTATCTTTCATCTACTTCTCCTCAATTGTCCTGTTACCTAATTATCTTTTTTCCTCACTTCTCCCTCAATTGTCCTGTTGCCTAATTATCTTTTTACTCACTTCTCCTCAATTGTCCTGTTGCCTAATTATCTTTTACTCACTTCTCCCCAATTGTCCTGTTGCCTAATTATCTTTTTATCACTTCTCCTCAATTGTCCTGTTGCCTAATTATCTTTTACTCACTTCTCTCAATTGTCTGTTGCCGTAATCTATCTTTGTCTACTTCCTCAATTGTCCTGTTACCTTCAATTATCTTTTACTCACTCTCCTCAATGGTCCTGCTCAATTATCTTTTTCCCCACTTCTCTCAATGGTCCTGCTGCCTAATTATCTTTACTCACTTCTCCTCAATGGTCCTGTTGCCTAATTATCTTTTCTCTCACTTCTCCCCACTGTCCTGTTACCTAATTATCTTTTTCCTCTACTTCTCCTCAATGTCTGCTACCAATCTGTCTTTACTCATAATCTCTCCTCAATGGTCCTGTTGCCTAATTATCTTTTTCCTCTCACTTCTCCTCAATTGTCTCAGTTACCCAATTATCTTTTACTCACTTCTCCTCAATTGGTCCTGCTGCTCAATTACTTTTTATCACTCTCCTCAATTGTCCTGTTGCCTAATTGATTCTTTTTCCTCACTTCCTCAACAGTCCTGTTGCTCTAATTATCTTTTACTCACTTCTCCTCAATGGTCCTGTTGCCTAATTATCTTTTCCTCACTTCTCCTCAATGAACCACAGTCACACTATCTTTTTTTTACCACTTCTCTCACCATTTGGGTGTTGCCTAATTATCTTTTTTCCTCACTTCTCCTCAATTGTCCTGTTACCTAACTATCTTTTCTCTCACTTTCTCACAATGGTCCTGTTGCCTAATTATCTTTACCTACTTCCTCCTCAAATGGTCCTGTTGCCACCATTCTTTTCCTCACTTCTCAATTGTCCTGTCATCGCAATTATCTTTTACTCACTTCTCCTCAATCTGTCCTGTTGCCTAATTCATCTTTTTTACTCACTTCTCTCAATTATCCACTTCAATTATCTTTTACTCACTTCTCTCAATTGTCCTGTCGTCTGTGTCTATCTTTCACCACTTCTCCTCATCATGTGTCCTGCCATCACCTATCTTTCCTCATTTCTCCTCAATTGTCCTTGTTGCCTAATTATCTTTTTACCTCCATTTCCTAATTGTCCTGTTACCTTAACTATCTTTTTACTCACTTCTCCCTCAATTGTCCTTGCTGCTCTAATTATCTTTTACCACTTCCCCTCTCAATTGTCCTGTTGCCTAATTATCTTTTCATCACTCTCTTCCTCAATGGTCCTGGTTGCCTAATTATCTTTTTACTCACTTCTCCTCAATTGTCCTGTTACCACCTACCTTTACTCACTTCTCAAATGGTCCTGTTACCTAATTATCTTTTCCCCACTTCTCCTCAATTGGTTCCAATTATCTTTTTACTCACTTCTCCTCAATTGTCCTGTTGCTACCACTATCTTTTCCTCACTTCTCCCAATGGTCCCAGTTTGCCCAATTATCTTTTCTTCCTCACTTCTCCTCAATGGTCCTGTTGCCTAATTATTTCAAGCCTACTTCTCCTCAATCTTCACCTGTTATCAATTATCTTTTTATCACAATTTTCCCACCATCCACACACTAATTCATTTTTTACTCACTTCTCCTCAATGGTCCTTGTTGCTCAATTATCTTTTTATCTACTTCCTCAATTGTCCTGTTGCCCACTATCTTTTTCCCTCATTTCCTCAATGGTCCTGTTGCCTAATTATCTTTTACTCACTTCTCCCCTCAATTGTCCTGTTACTCAATTATCTTTTACCACTTCTCCTCAATGGTCCTGTTACCTAATTATCTTTTCCTCACTTCTCCTCAATTGTCCTGTTACCTAATTATCTTTTACCACTTCTCCAATTGTCCCTGTTGCCTAATTATCTTTTCCTCACCTCCTCACAATGGTCCTGTTGCTGCCTAATTATCTTTTTCCTACTTCTCCCACCATGTCTATTGCTCAATTATCTTTTTACCATTTCTCCTCGTAACTGTTCTGTTGCCTCAATTGGTCTTTTCCTTTTCCTCACTCTCCTCAATTGTCCTGTTACCTAATTATCTTTTACTCACTTCTCCTCAATTGTCCTGTTGTCAATTATCTTTTTTACTCACTTCCTCCTCAATGGTCCTGTTGCCTAATTATCTTTTTCCTCACTTCTCCCTCACCTGTCCCAATGCCTCCACTCATTTCTATCACTTCTCCTCAACTGTCTGTTGCTCAATTATCTTTTTACTCACTTCTCCTCAATTGTCCTGTTGCCTAATTATCTTTTTCCTCACACTTCTCCCTCAATGTCCTGTTGCCTAATTATCTTTGCATTCACTTCTCAATGGTCCTGTTGCCTAATTATCTTTTCCTCACTTCTCCTCAATGGTCCTGCTGCCTAATTATCTTTACCTCACTTCTCCCCCCAATGGTCTCGCTGCTTCAATTATCTTTTTCCTCACTTCTCCTCAATTGTCCTGTTACCTAATTATCTTTTTCCTCACTTCCTCAATGGTCCTGTTGCCTAATTATCTTTTTTTTTTTACCACTTCTCCTCAATGGTCCTGTTGCCCAATTATCTTTTTCCTCACTTCCTCAATTGTCCTGTTACCTAATTCATCTTTGCTCACTTCTCCTCAATTGTCCTGTTGCTCAATTTATCTTTACTTCCATTTCCCAATTGTCCTGTTACCCATTCATTTCTTTGTCTACTTCTCTCAATTGTCCTGTTGCCTAATTATCTTTTTCACTCACTTCCCTCAATTGTCCTGTTACTCAATACTTTTTCTCACTTCTCTCACACTGGCTCGGTTGCCTAATTATCTTTTTACTCACTTCTCCTTCACCACCTTGTTACCCACTTATCTTTGCCCACTTCTCAATGTCTTGTTACCTAATTCCTATCTTTTCCCTTACTCTCCTCAATTGTCCTATTGCCTAATTATCTTTTTACTCACTTTCCTCAATTGTCCTGTTGCTTAATTATCTTTTTCTTCCCCAAATACTCTCCTCAATTGTCCCGTTACCTAATTATCTTTTTACTCACTTTCCCCAATTGTCCTAAGGCTTCAATTATCTTTTTCCTCACTTCTCCTCAATGGTCCTGTTGCCTAATTATCTTTCCTCACTTCTCCTCATAATGGTCCTGTTGTCAATTGATTCTCACTACTCTCCTCAATTGTCCTGTTACCTAATTATCTTTTACTCACTTCTCCTCAACTGTCCTCGCCAGCCCTAATCATCTTTTTACTCACTTCTCCCCACCATCCTGCTAACAATCTATCTTTTTTTACTCACTTCTCCACCTGTTGCCTTAACTATCTTTCCTCACTGATTCCCAATGGTCCTGTTGCCTAATTTTCACCACTTCCTCCCTCAATTGTCCCAGTACTAATTATTTTTACTCACTTCTCCTCAATGGTCCTGTTACCTAATTATTCCTTTTTCCTCACTCTCCTCAATTGTCCTGTTACCTAATTATCTTTTTACTACCTCCTCCCCTCAATTGTCCTGTTACCTGCACTATCTTTTCCTCACTTCTCTCAAGTAGCAATTTATTCCAGTTGCCTAACTATCTTTTTTTTTCTCACTTCTCTCAATGGTCCTTTGTTGCCTAATTATCTTTTACTCACTTCTCCTTAATGTCCTGTTGCTCAATTTGTCTTTTACTCACTTCTCCCAATGTCTGTTACCCAATTCATCTTTTAGCCTTACCTTCCTCCCCACAGTCCTGTTGCCTAATTATATATTTCTTTTTTTTTCTCACTTCTCCTCAATGGTCTCATGCCTTATCATCTTTTTTCCTCACTTCTCCTCAATGGTCTCCACAATACCACCTTACTCACTTCTCCTCAATTGTCCTGTTGTCCCAATTATCTTTTTACCACTTCTCCTCAATCATTCTGTTACCCAATTATCTTTTCCTCACTTCTCCCCACGAACTGCTGTCGACCATCTTTCTTTTTCCTCACTTCTCCCCAATGGTCCTGTTGCTCAATTATCTTTTTGCATTTTCACTTTCCCCACTGTCCTGTTGCCCAATTATCTTTTTACTCACTTCTCCTCAATTGTCCTACATTTTAATTATCTTTACCCACTCTCCTCTCATTGTCTGTCACCAATTATCTTTTCCTCACTTCTCCTCAATGGTCCTTGTTGCCTAATTATCTTTTTCTCACTTCTCTCAATGGTCCTGCTTTTGCCAATTATCTTTTTACTCACTTCTCCCCACTGTTCTGTTGCCTAATTATCTTTTTTTTTTACTCACTTCTCCTCAATTGTCCTGTTACTCAATTATCTTTTACTCACTTCTCCTTCAATTCCTGTCTGTCAATTTCATCTTTTACTACCTCTTCCTCAATTGTCCTGCTACCACTATCTTTTTAACACTTTCTCAATTGTCCTGTTGCCTAATTATCTTTTTACCACTTCTCCTCAATTACTGTTGCCTAATTATCTTTTTACTCACTTTCCTCAATTGTCCTGTTACCTAATTATCTTTTTACCACTTCTCCTCAATTGTCTCATGTCAATTATCTTTTTCCCACTTCTCCTCAACGGTCCTTGTTGCCTAATTATCTTTTACTCACTTCTCCTCTCAATGGTCCTTGTTGCCTAATTATCTTTTTCCTTCACTTCTCCTCAATTGTCCTGTTACCTTAATTATCTTTTACCAATTTCTCCTCAATGTTCCTGTTGCCTAATTATCTTTTTCCTCACTTCTCCTCAATTTACCTGTTACTCAATTATCTTTTCACTACTTCTCCCCAATGGTCCTGTTGCCTAATTATCTTTTACTCACTTCTCCCCAACTGTCTCGTTGCCTAATTATCTTTTTACTCACTTCTCCTCAATTGTCCCCATCTACTCTCCTCAATTGTCCTGTTGCCATCATTCTTTTTGGCCTACTTCTCAATTCATGTTGCTCTAATTATCTTTTCCTCACTTCTCCTTCGTCAATGGTCTTGTTGCTCTAATTATCTTTTCCCTCACTTCTCCTCAATGGTCCGTTGTTGCCTACTCCATTCTCATCTACTTCTCCCCTCAATTGTCCTGTTGCCTAATTATCTTTTTCCTCACTTTCCCACCAGTCTCCTGTTGCCTAATTATCTTTTCTCCTCACTTCTCTCAAATGGTCCTGTTGCCTAATTATCTTTTATCACTTCTCCTCAATTGTCCTGCTGCCTAGAATTATCTTTTTACTCACTTCTCTCTCAAATTGTCCTGCTGCTCAATTATCTTTTTCCTCACTTCTCCTCAATGGTCCTGTTGCCTAATTATCTTTTTCCGCACTTCTCCTCAATGGTCCTGTTGCCTAATTATCTTTTTTTCCTCATACTTCTCCTCAATGGTCCTTGTTGCCTAATTATCTTTTTCCTCACTTCTCCCCGCTGGTCCATTTGCTCACTTTTCCCTACTCTCCTCACAATGTCCTGTTGCCTAATTATCTTTTTTTTTTTTACTCACTTCTCCCCACTGTCCTGTTGCCTAATTATCTTTTTGCCTACTTCCCCCATCAATGGTCCTGTTGCCTAATTATCTTTTTACTCACTTCTCTCCCTCACCTGCCCTGTTGCCTAATTATCTTTTACTCACTTCTCTCAATGGTCCTGTTGCCTAATTCATCTTTTCCCTCACTTCTCCTCAACTTGCTGCCTAATTATCTTTACTCACTTCTCCTCAATTGTCCTGTCATCAACTTATCTTTACTCACTTCTCTCAATGGTCCTGTTGCCTAATTATCTTTTTCCTCACTTCTCTCAATGTCCAAGTTGCTTCAATCATTCTTTCCTACTCTCTCCTCAATGGTCCTGTTGCCTAATTTACTCTTTCCCATTCGTCACAATGGTCCTGTTGCCTAATTATCTTTCTCACTTCTCCTCAATGGTCCTGTTGGAGCCCAATTATCTTTTCTCACTTCTCAATGGTCCTGTTACTTAATTATCTTTTTTACCACTTCTCCTCAATGGTCCTCGTTGCCTAATTATCTTTTACTCACTTCTCCCACTGTCCTGTTGTCAATTATCTTTTTACTCACTTCCTCAATGGTCCCATACTCTAATTATCTTTTTCCTCACTTCTCCTCAATTGTCCTGCTACCTACCCTATCTTTTTCCGCACTTTCCCAATGGTCCTGTTGCCTAAATTATCTTTTCCTCACTTCTCCCCACTACCATGGTCTGCTATTAATTATCTTTTACTCACTTCTCCCTCAATTGTCCTGTTGCCTAATTATCTTTTTACTCACTTCTCCTCAATTGTCCTGTTGCCCAATTCATTCTTTTTCCTCACTTCTTCTCAATGGTCCTGTTGCCTGACCATCTTTTCCTCACTTCTCAATGGTCCTGTTGCCCAATTATCTTTACTCACTTCTCCCCTCAATGGTCCTTGCCTAATTATCTTTTTATCACTTCTCCCTCAATTGTCCTGTTGCCTAATATTTCCTTAGCTCACTTCTCAATGTCCTGTTGCCTAATTATCTTTTACTCACTTCTCCTCAATTGTCCTGTTGCCTAATTATCTTTTCCTCACTTCTCCTCAATGGTCCTGTTGCCTAATTATCTTTTTCCTCACTTCTCCTCAATGGCCTGCTGCCTTCTAATTATCTTTACTCACTTCTCCTCAATTGTCCTGCTGCTCAATTATCTTTTCACCACTTCTCCCCAACTTCATCCTTCATTAAGCCAATTATCTTTTTCCTCACTTCTCCTCAATGGTCCTGCTGCTTGAATTATCTTTTCCCCGCACTTCTCCCAATGGTCCTGTTGTCAATTATCTTTTCCTCACTTCTTCCCCAATGGTCCTTGTTGCCCAGAATTATCTTTACCACTTTCCCAATCATTCCGTTGCCCAATTATCTTTTACTCATTGTAATTGTCCTGTTGCCTAATTATCTTTTCCTCACTTCTCCTCAATGGTCCTGTTGCCAATTACCTTTTTCTCACTTCTCCCCACGGTCCTGTTGCCTAATTATCTTTTATCTACTCCTCCTCAACTAACTTATTGTCATAATTATCTTTTGGTCACTTTCTCCCTCAATTGTCATGTTACCTACCCACCTTTACTCACTTCTCCTCACCCTAACCTGTTACCTAATCTATATCTTTTACTCATTTCTCCTTCAACTGTCCTGTTACTCAATTGGTCTTTTTACTCACTTCTCCTCAATGGTCCTGCTTGCCTAATTATCTTTTCTCACTTCTCCTCAATTGTCCTGTTGCCCAATTATCTTTTAGCTCACTTTCCCCACGTGGTCATGCTGCTCAATTATCTTTTTGTTCACTTCTCCCAATTGTCCTGTTGCCTAATTATCTTTTTACTCACTTCTCCCTCAATTGTCCTGTTACCTAATATTCTTTTACTCATACTTCTCCTCAATGGTCCTGTTGCCCAATTATCTTTTTCTCACTTCTCCTCAATTGTCCTGCTGCTCATCTATTCTCATCACTTTCCCAATGGTCCTGTTGCCCTAGCCCATTCACCACTTCTCTCAATGTCCTGTTATTGCTAATTATCTTTACTCACTTCTCCTCAATGGTCCTGTTGCCCAATTATCTTTTTCCTCACTTCTCCCCAATTGTCCTGTTGTCAATTACCTTTACCACTTTCTCACACTGTCCTGTTGCCTAATTATCTTTTACTCACTTCTCTCTATGGTCCTGTTGCCTAATTATCTTTTCCTCTCTCACTTTCTCAATTGTCCTGTTGCCTAATTATCTTTTGTCACTTCTCCCCAATTGTCCTGTTACCTAATTATCTTTTAGCTCACTTCTCCTTCTCAACTGTCTGTTACTCAATTACCTTTACTCACTTTCCTCAATTGTCCTGTTATTTGGGAATGGTCTTTTAAGCCCACTTCTCCTCAATTGTCCTGTTCTAATTATCTTTTTATCACTTCTCCTCAATTGTCCTGTTACTCTAATTATCTTTTTACTCACTTCTCCCTCAATGGTCTGCATGTTCTATCACTTTTTACCGCCTTCCAATTACCCTGTTGTCAACACTTTTTACTCACTTCTCCTCCACGGTCCTATGCCTAATTATCTTTTTACTCACTTCTCCCCATCATCCTGTTGCCTAATTATCTTTTACTCACTTCTCCTCAATGGTCCGTCGCCTAATTATCTTTTTCCCTTACCTCCTCAATTGTCCTGTTGCCTAATTATCTTTTACTCACTCTCTCCCCAATCAACCTTGTTGCCTAATTATCTTTACTCATTTCTCCTCAATGGTCCTGCTGCTTAATTATCTTTTTCTCACTTCTAAATCTGTCTCAGGTTACCAATTTATCTTTTATCACTTTCCCTAATTGTCCTGTTACCTAATTATCTTTTTACTCACTTCTCCTCAATTGTCCTGTTACCTAATTTATCTTTACTCACTTCTCCTCAATTGTCCTGTTGTTTGACTATCTTTTTCCTCTTCTCACTTCTCCTGAATCACTGTTACCTAATTATCTTTACTCACTTTCTCTCAATGTCTGTCCTGTTACCTAATTATCTTTTACTCACTTTCCCATCATCTGTTACCCAATTATCTTTTTCTTTTTCTCTTCTTCCTTACTTCTCCTCAATTGTCCTGTTGCCTAATTATCTTTTTCCTACTCTTCCTCAATTGTCCTGTTATCACTCTTAATTATCTTTTCTTTTTACTTCCATTTCAATGTCTTGTTGCCTAATTCATTTCTATCTACTTTCCTCATAATCATCTTGTCATTAATTATTTTTTTATCACTTTCTCACGTCCTGTTGCCTATTATCTTTTCCTTTACCAATTGTCCTGTTGCCTAATTATCTTTACTTCACTTCCCAATTGTCCTTGTTACCTAATTATCTTTTTTCACTTCTCCTCAATTGTCCTGCCTAATTATCTTTTCTTCTCACTTCTCCTCAATTGTCCTGTTACTAATTACCTTTTTTTTACCACTTTCCCCATCCTGTTGCCTAATCTATCTTTTTCCTCACTTTCCCAGTCTGTCCCAGTCAAATTATCTTTTTACTCACTTTCCTCAATTGTCCTGTTGCCCAATTATCTTTTATCACTTTCCCAATTGTCCTGTTGACTACCATCTCTTTACCTTACCTCCCCGAATTGTCCGTTACCTAATTCATCTTTTAAAATCTTCACTTCTCCCATACCTACATCACTGTACCTTTGCTCATTTTCCTCAATGTCCTGTTTGCCCATCATTCTTTTTTTCCTTATACTCTCCTGCACCAACCTGTTGCTCAATTATCTTTTTACCACTTTTCTCCCAATATTTGTCATCAATTACTGACCGTCCTCAATTGTCCTGTTGCTTAATGACTTTTTTTATCAGCTTCTCCAATGTCCTGTGATCATTTTATACATTTTTTTACTGTCTTTTCAGTTGGTCTGGATGCCACAATTTGTCGTTTTCACTTCTCCTTATCCACTGTCACATGTATTTTTGACTTACTTCTTCGTTGTCCCAAGTGCTCAATTATTTTTTTACTTCATTTTCACTGTTCTATGGCATAGATTACTTTGTCTACTTCTCATTGGCCTTGTTCTCCTATCACATCTTTTTGCTCACTTCTCTCAATGGTCTTGTTGCCCAATTTTATCTTTTTCCTCACTTTCTCTGGAATTAACCCTGCAGGTGCCAATTTATATCTTTACTTACTTTCCCCAGAAACAGTGCTGGTCCTGTTCATCATCTTTCACTCACTTTCCAATATCTGCTTGAACAACTGCGATGCATTTTCTCAATAACTTTGCCTGCATATCTTTTATTTACTGCTCACATCCTGTTTGCTCATCATTTTTCCTTCTCCTCATTTGTCCTATTATTTGCTCACTTTACTTTTTCTCACTCTCCCATCTCATGCTCCTTTAAATTTTATCTTTACCTCACTTCTCCCCAATGGTCCTGTCACCAATTATCTTTCCTCACTTCTCCTCAATGGTCCTGTTGCCTAATTATCTTTTTCCCCGCCCCTCTCACCATCCTTGCTGTTCACTTGTCTTTTTACTCACTTCTCCTCAATTGTCCTGCTGCTCTACTATCTTTTATCACCCTCCTCAATTGTCCTGTTACCTAATTATCTTTTTACTCACTTCTCCCTCAATGGTCCTGGCTGCTCAATTATCTTTTTCCTCACTTCTCCCCACTGTCTGTTCACTCATCTTTTCTTTTCCTCACTTCTCCTCACCACCCTGTTGCCTATACTATCTTTTACTCACTTCTCAATGGTCCTGTTACCTAATTATCTTTTTCCTCACTTTCTCTCAATTGTCCTGTTGCCTAATTATCTTTTTCCTCACTTCTCTCAATTGTCCTGTTACCTAATTATCTTTTTACTCACTTCTCCCTCAATGGTCCTGTTGCCTAATTATCTTTTTACTCACTTTCCCAATTGTCCTGTTGCCTAATTATCTTTACTCACTTCTCCCCTCAATTGTCCTGTTACCTAATTATCTTTTACCTACTTCTCCCCACTATCTTGGTTACCTAATTATCTTTTTACTCACTTCTCCTCCACTGTCTGCCACTAATTATCTTTTTACTCACTCTCTCAATTGTCCTGTTACCCAATTATCTTTTTCCTACTTCTCAATTGTCCTGTTACCTAATTATCTTACTTCCACATTCTCTAATTGTCCTGTTGCTCAATTATCTTTTTTTAGTCACTTCTCCCCCAATTGTCCTGTTACCTAATTATCTTTTTACTCACTTCTCCTCAATTGTCCTTCACTAATTATCTTTTACTCATTTCCTTCCAATCTGTTACCTTAACTTATCTTTCCTACTTCCCAATTGTCCTGGTTGCCCAATTCATTCTTTCCTCACTTCTCCCCCACCAATCTTGTTACCTAATTATCTTTTTCCTCACTTCTCCCCACACAATTGTCCTGTTACCCAATTATCTTTTTCCTACTTCTCCTCAATGTCCTCGTTTACCCACTACTTTTCCTCACTCTCCTCAATTGTCCTGTTACCTAATTACCTTTTCTCACTTTCCCCAATTGTCCTGTTGCCTAATTATCTTTTTACTCACTTCTCTCAACTGTCCTGTTATCTACACTGATTCTTTCCTCTACTCTCTCAATTGTCCTTACCAATTATCTTTTCCTCACTCTCCTCAATTGTCCTGTTACCCAATTATCTTTTTCCTCACTTCTCCTCTCAATTGTCCTGTTGCCTAATTACTTTTACTCACTTCTCCTCACCCCTTCGTCCTGTTACCTGCACTTATCTTTCTTCTCACTTCTCCTCAATTGTCCTGTTACCTAATTATCTTTTACTCTTACTCTCAATTGTCCTGTTACCTAATTATCTTTTTACTTCACTTCCTCAATTGTCCTGTTACCCAATTATCTTTTTCCTCACTTCTCCTCAATTGTCCTGTTGCCGAATTATCTTTTTCCTCACTTTCCTCAATTGTCCTGTTACCTAATTATCTTTTTCCTCACTTCTCCTCATCTTGTCCTGTTACCTACTTGTCTTTCCTCACTTCTCCTCAATTGTCCTGTTACCTAAATTGTCTTTTCCTCACTTCTCACCGTCCTGTTGCTCAATTATCTTTTTCTCACTTCTCCCTCAATTGTCCTGCTCAATTCTGTCTTTTACTCACTTCTCCCCCACCCTTGTCCTGTTACCTAATTATCTTTTTCCTCACTTTCCTCAATTGTCCTGTTACCTAATTATCTTTTTCTTCTCACTCTCCTCAATTGTCCTATATCAATTATCTTTTTCTTCTCACTTCTCCCCAATTGTCCTGTTACCTGTACTATCTTTTACCTCCACTACTTCACAATTGTCCTGTTACCTAATTATCTTTTCCTCACTTTCCTACACTGTCCTGTTACTCAATTATCTTTTCCTCTACCTCCCCTCAATGCTCCTGCCACCAATTACCTTTTCCTCACTCTCCCCTCGAATTGTCCTGTTGCCTAATTATCTTTTCCTGACTTCCTCCTCAATCATCCCTGTTACCCAATTATCTTTTCCCGCCCCCACTATTGTCCTGTCATCTAATTGCCTTTACTCACTTTCCCAATGGTCCTGTTACCTGACCACTTTCTTTTCCTCACTTCTCCCCACAATTGTCCTGTTACTTCCACCTTATTCTTTCCTTTCACTTCTCCTCACTGTCCTGTTACTCTACTACTTTTTCCTCACTTCTCCTCAATTGTCCTTACATATCACCACCTTATCTTTTACCACTTCTCAATTGGTTCTGTTACCTAATTATCTTTTTCCTCACTTCTCCTCATAATTGGTCTCATGTTTACTCAATTGCATCTTTTCCACTTCTCCTCAAATGAACTTACCCAATTATCTTCTTCCCTACTTCCCCAATGTCCTGTTACCTAATTATCTTTTTACTCACTTTCCTCAATTGTCTGTTACCATAATTCATTCTTTTCCTCACTTCTCCTCAATTGTCCTGTTACCTAATTATCTTTTTCCTCACTTCTCCTCAATTTTCCACATTTAATTACTTTTTACTCACTTCTCCTCAATTGTCCTGTTACCTAATTATCTTTTTCCTCACTTCCTCCTCAATTCTGTCCATATCAATTCATTCTTTTACTCACTTCTCCTCTCAATTGTCCTGTTACCCTAATTATCTTTTCCTCACTTTCCCTAACTGTCCTGTTACCTAATTACTTTTCCTCACTTCTCCCCAATTGTCCTGTTACCTAATTATCTTTTTCCTCACTTCTCCGCAATTGTCCTATTACCTAATTATCTTTTTCTCACTTTCCTCAATTGTCCTGTTGCCTAATTATCTTTTTACTCACTTCTCCCCCACCGGTTCCATACCTAATTATCTTTTTCCTCACTTCTCCTCAATTGTCCTGTTACCTAATTATCTTTTTCCTCACTTCTCCTCAATTGTCCCAGTTACTCTAATTATCTTTTTCCTCACTTCTCCCCAATTGTCCTGTTGCCTACTCACCTTTTTCCCACTTCTCCTCAACTGTCCTGTTACCTAATTATCTTTTCCTCACTTCCTCTCCTCAAATGTCCGTTACCTAATTATCTTTTTCCTCACTTCTCCTCAATTGTCCTGTTATCACAATTATCTTTTCCCTCACTTTCCTCAATTGTCCTGTTGCCCAATTATCTCTTTTACTCACTTCTCCTCAATTGTCCTGTTACCTAACTATCTTTTTCCTCACTTCCTCCTCAATGGTCCTGTTACCTAATTATCTTTTCCTCACTTCCCAATTGTCCTGTTACCTAATTATCTTTTTACTCACTTCTCCTTAATTGTCCTGTTGCCTAATTATCTTTTTACTCACTTCTCCCACCTGTCTCATGCCTAATTATCTTTTACTCACTTCTCCTAATTGTCCTGTTACCTAATTATCTTTTTACCACTTCTCCTCACTGTCCTGTTACCCACCCTTATCTTTTTACCGCCTCCTCAATTGTCCCTATTTTAAATTATCTTTTACTCACTTCTCCTCAATCGTCCCATACCTAATTATCTTTTACTCACTTCCTGCACTGTCCTGTTACCTAATTATCTTTTTACTCACTTCTCCTCAATTGTCCTGTTACCTAATTATCTTTTCCTCACTTCTCCTCAATTACCCTGTTACCTACCATTCTTACTCACTTCTCTCAATTGTCCTGTTGCCTAACTATCTTTTTCCTCACTTCTCAACTGTCCTGTTACCAATTATCTTTTATCACTCTCCCCAATTGTCCTGTTGCCTAATTATCTTATCACTTCTCCTCAATTGTCCTGTTACTACCACTATCTTTACCTACTCTCCTCAATTGTCCTGTTACCTAATTACCTTTTACTCACTTCTCCTCAATTGTCCTGTTACCTAATTATTCTTACTCACTTATCCTCAATTGTCCTGTTACCTAATTATCTTTTCCTCACTTTCCCCACCCTGTCCTGTTACACTATCTTTTTACTCACTCTTCTCCCCAATTGTCCTGTTGCCTAATTATCTTTTACTCACTTCTCCTCAATTGTCCTGTTACCCACCATCTTTTTACCACTTCTCTCAATGGTCCAAGTAATGAATTATCTTTTTACCTCACTCTGTCCCCAATTGTCCTGTTACCCAATTATCTTTTCGTACTCACTCTCCCCACCATTCTATTACCAATTATCTTTTACTCACTTCTCTCAATTGTCCTGTTACCTAATTATCTTTTTACCACTTCTCCTCACAATGGTCCATGTTTGCACTATTCTTTACTCACTTTCCTCAATTGTCCTGTTACCCAATTATCTTTTTACCTACTTCTCAATTGTCCTGTTACCTAATCATCTTTTTATCACTTCTCCCCAATGGTCCTGTTGCCTAATTATCTTTTTACTCACTTCTCCCTCAATTGTCCTGCCACTAATTATCTTTTTCCTCATTCTCCCACTGTCCTGTTACCTAATTATCTTTTTCCTCACTTCTCCTCAATGGTCCTGTTACCTAATTATCTTTTTACTCACTTCTCCCCACCCCAATCCTGTTACCCACTATCTTTTTCCTCACTTCTCCTCAATGGTCCTGTTACCCACCTATCTTTTCCTCACTTTCCTCACCTGTCCTGTTGCCTAATTATCTTTTTCCCTACTCTTCCTCAATTGTCCTAGTTACCTAATTATCTTTACCACTTCTCTCAATTGTCCTGTTGCCTAATTATCTTTTTACTCACTTCTCCTCAAATTGTCCTGTTACCCACTAATTCCTTACCACTTCTCCTCAATTGTCCTTGCTGCCTAATTATCTTTTTCCTCACTCTCTCTCAATTGTCCTGTTACCTAATTATCTTTTTAGCCCACTTCTCCTCAATTACCCCAGGCTACCTAATTATCTTTTTACCGCCCTCCTCTCAACTGTCCAGGTTGCCTAATTATCTTTTCCTCACTTCTCCTACAATTGTCCTGTTACCTAATTACCTTACTCACTTCTCCTCAATTGTCCTGTTACTTCAATTATCTTTTTTCCTCACTCTCCTCACAATCTGTCTCTGTTGCCTAATTATCTTTTTACTCACTCTCCCTCACTGTTCTGTTGCCTAATTATCTTTTTCCTCACTTCTCCTCAATTGTCCTGCTGCTCAATTATCTTTTTACTCACTTCTCCTACCTGTCCTGCTTGCCTACTAATTTTTGCATTCACTTCTCCTCAATTGTCTCGTTGCCTAATTATCTTTTTACCTACTTCTCCTCAATTGTCCTGTTACCTAATTATCTTTTTACTCACTTTCCTCTCAATGGTCTTGCTGCTTAATTATCTTTTCTTTCTCCTCACTTTCTCCCCACAATGGTCCTTACAACACCATCTTTTACCTACTTCTCCTCAACTTGGTCTCATGCTCACTATCTTTTTCCTCACTTTCTCAATTGTCCTGTTGCCTAATTATCTTTTACTCACTTTCCTCTACACAAGTCCACAGAATTTCATTCTTTCCTCACTCTCCCCACTGTCCAAGCACTGTTCACTTTCCTCACTTCCCCAGTTCATCCTGTCATTTGTATAGGTACCATCTCTTTTTTATTCATTCTCCTTCAATTGTCCTGTTACCTAATTATCTTTTACTCACTTCTCCCTAATTGTCCTGTTACCTAATTATCTTTTTCCTACTTCTCAATGGTCCTGTTGCCTAATTCTTATCTTTTTCCTCACTTCTTCCAATGGTCTCTGTTGCCCAATTATCTTTTTACTCACTTCTCCTCAATGGTCTGTTACCTAAATTATCTTTTTACTCACTTCTAAATGGTCCTTGCTGTCATCTTATCTTTTCCTCACTTCTCCCAATGGTCCTGTTACCTAATTATCTTTTTACCACTTCTCTTAATTGTCCTACAACACAATTATCTTTTTCCTCACTTCTCCTCAACGTCCTGTTGCCTAATTATTCTTTTTCCTCACTTCTCCCTCAATGGTCCTGTTGCCTAATTATCTTTTTACTCACTTCTCCTCAATGGTCCTTGTTACCTAATTATCTTTACTCACTCTCCTCAATGGTCTTGTTGCCCAATTATCTTTTTTGCCCACTTTCCTCAATGAACTCTGTTTACTTAATTATCTTTTACCAATTTCTCCTCAATGGTCCTGCTGTCAGAATTATCTTTTTACTCACTTCTCTCAATGGTCCTGTTACCTGACCACTTTTACTCACTTCTCCTTATAATTATCCTGTTGCCTACCTATCTTTTACCTACTTCTCCCCAATGGTCCTGTTACCTAATTATCTTTTTACTCACTTCTCCTCAATGGTCCATGAGCACAATTATCTTTTTTAATTACTTCTCCCAATGGTCCTGTTACTCATCATTCTTCCTCACTTCTCTCAATTGTCCTGTTACCTAATTATCTTTTACCTACTTCTCTCCCTCACTAACTTGCTGTCAATATTCTTTACCAATTTCTCCTCACCTGTCCTGTTAACACCATTTTCTACTCACTTCTCTCATCTGTTGCTGAATACCTTACCACTTCTCCCCACTGTTCCTATTGCATTTACCATTCTTCTCACTTCTCCTCAAGGTCATCTCACAGCCCAATTATCTTTCCTCACTTCCTCAGGTCCTGCTTGCCCACCATTCTTTCCTCACTTTCTCCTCACCTGTCCTACAACACTATTCTTTATCACTTTCTCCTCAATTGTCCTAGTTACCTAATTTTGTCTTTCTCACTTTCCCCACCATCCATATTAACATCTTTACTCATTTTCCTAACTGCTCTGTCACTAATTATTTTTTTCTCACTTTCCTACACACGTATCCTGCTGTTTTGTTCATTCTTTTTTCTCACTTTCCTCATCATTCATGGTCAATCAACCTTTCCTCACTTCCCCCACCATCCTGCCACACTCATTCTCATCACCCCCTCCCCATCATCCTGCCACCACCATTCTTTCCCCACTTCCCCAATGTCCCACCAATATCTTTTCCCCACTCTTCCTCAATGGTCCCGTTACCATCATTTCTTTCCTCAGCCTCTCCCACCAGAACCTACATCATTATCTTCTTCCTCACTTTCTGCCATCCGCATTCTAATGATTCTTCCTTTCCCCACTCTCCCCACTAACTGTTACATCAATTTATCTTTTTCCCACTCTCCCTGTGTTTCGTCCTTGTCACCCACTATCTTTTCCCACTCTCCCATCAGTCCTGCCATCACCAATTTATCTTCATCACTCTCCCCCCACACCATCCCAGCCACCTAATTATCTTTTCCCACTCTCTTCCTAACTGTCTCGTCGTTCAATGATTTTTGGCCCACTCTCCACCATCTGTCACTACCTTACACTGCCTCAATTGTCCGCAGTTGCTCTAATCATCTCACTTACCTCCTAAACTGTCCCAGCATCAGAACATTCACCCACTTCCTCAATGGTCCTGCTGTCAAATTATCTTCTTTCCTCACTTCTCCTCAGTTCATCCAAGCAATGAGAATTATTTTCATCACCTCTCCTCAACGTCCCAGTCAGTCAATTCATATCTTTCTTTTCCTCACTTCCTCCATAGTCCCGTGTTTGCCCATCATTTCTCCGTGTCCACTTCCTCCACGTCCGCGTTCTATCTATCTTTCCCCACTTCCCCCACTGTCCCAAGTCGAATTATCTGCTACCCACTTCTCCCTGAATATCTGCTGCCTAACTATCTCTTTACCTACCTCCCACTGTCCCTGTTGCCTAATTATTCTCATCACTCTCTCCCAATTTGTCTGAGTTTACCCAATTACCCTTTACTCACTCTCCCCACTGTCCGCTGCTGTCACACCATTCTTTTCCACTTCCCCACAATGGTCCTGTTGGCCTAGAATATTCTTTCCACATCACAGAACACCTGTTACCTTAACTATCTTTTTCTCACTTCCCATCGTCCTGCCACTTCATCATTCTTTACTCACCCCTCCTAACATCCTGCTGCTCAATGCCTTACTCATTTCTCCCCATCTGTCCTGTTACCCAGACTGATCTTTTCCTCACTTCTCCCCACGTCTCATGTCTAATTATTCTTTCCTCACTTCTCCTCACTATCCTGTTGCCTAATTATCTTTTCCTCACTCTCCACAATTGTCCTTGCCACAATTATCTTTTACTCACTTTCTCCCTGAACAACTGCCACTAATTATCTTTTTCCTCCTCACTTTCCTAATGTCCTAAGGTCAATTATCTTTTACCTCACTTCTCCACTGTCCCATGCTCACTTATCTTTTTTCCTCACTTTCCTGTCATCCTGTTGCCACCATTTTTCCCCACTTCTCCCACTGGTCCTGCTGCCTGTTCATTCTTTTCTTTTCTCACTCTCCTCACTGTCTTAAAAACAGAATTATCTTTTTTTACTCACTCTCCTGTTGTCCACATCGAATTATCTTCTTCCTCATTTCTCCTCTACTGGTCCTGTTACCCAATTATCTTTTCCTACTTCTCCTCAGCAATGGTCCTGTTGCCCAATTTATCTTCTCACTTTCCCCACGGTCCTGTTACCAATATCTTTTTCCCACTTCTCAATGGGTCCTGTTACCTAATTACTTTTTCCCTGCTCTCTTCCCAACAGTCCTGTTACCTAATTATCTTTTCCTCACTTCTCCCCAATGGTCCTGTTACCTAATTATCTTTTTCCCCACTTCTCCCCACCATTCATACCTAATTATCTTTATCACTCTTCCTCCTCAATTGTCCAGCCATCTGAAATTATCTTTCCCACTTCTCCTCAAATTGTCCAAGGCTTACACTATCTTTACCCACTTCTCCTCAATGGTCCTGTTGCCTAACTATCTTTTACTCACTTCTCCCCAATTGTCCTGTTGCCTAATTATCTTTTTACTCACTTCTCCTCAATTGTCCCAGCCACTAATTATCTTTTACTCAGCATTTCCTCTCAATGGTCCTGTTGCCTAATGATTCCTTTTCCTCACTTCTCAATGGTCCTGTTGCCTAAATTATCTTTACTCACTTCTCCTCACTTGTCCTGCGTTTCAATTATCTTTTTTTTTCCCTCACTTCTCCTCAATTGTCCTGTTGCCTAATTATCTTTTACCTTACCTTCTCCTCAATGGTCCTGTTGCATAATTATCTTTTTCCTCACTTTCCTCAAATGGTCCTGCTGCCTGAATTATCTTTTACTCACTTCTCCCAATTTTGGTCCTGTTGCCTAATTATCTTTTCCTCTACTTCAATTGTCCTGTTGCCTAATTATCTTTTACCACTTCTCCTCAATGCATCCTGTTGCCACTATTCTTTTACTCACCTCCTCCTCAATGGTCCAAGGTTTGAACATTCTTTTTACCTACTCTCCCCAATTGCTCCCAGTGTCACCAATTATCTTTTACTCACTTCTCCCTCTATTGTCCTGCTGTCAACATTCTTTCCCCGCCTCCCTCACAATGGTCCTGTTGCCTAATTATCTTTTCCTCACATCTCCTCAATGGTCCTGTTACCTAATTATCTTTTTCCTCACTTCTCCCTCAATGGTCCTGTTACCTAATTATCTTTTATCACTTTCCCCAATTGTCCTGTTGCCTAATTATCTTTTTCCTCACTTCTCCCCACAATGTCCTGCCACTAATTATCTTTTCCTCACTTCTCCCAATGGTCCTGTCGCTTCAATTATCTTTTTCCCTACTCTCCCTCAATTGTCCTGTTACCTAATTATCTTTTTACTCACTTCTCCTCAATTGTCCTGCTGCCTAATTATCTTTTCCTCACTTTCTCCTCTAATGGTCCTGTTAACGAATATCTTTTACCACTTCTCCTCAATTGTCCTGTTGCCTAATTATCTTTTAATCACTTCTCCTCAATGGTCCTGTTGCCTAATTATCTTTTTCCTCACATCTCCTCAATGGTCCCGTTACCCAATTATCTTTTACTCACTTCTCCTCAATTGTCCTGTTACCCACTATCTTTTACTCACTTTCCTCTCAATTGTCCTGTTGCCTAATTATCTTTTTCCCCTACTTCTCTCAATGGTCCTGTTGCCCACTATCTTTCCTCACATCTCCTCAATGGTCCTACCATCATCTTTCTCACTTCTCCTCAATGGTCCTGTTACCTAATTATCTTTTTTTTTACTCACTTCTCCTCAATGGTCTCATACTCTAATTATCTTTTTACCACATCTCCTCACTGCCCTGTTGCCAATTATCTTTTTCTCACTTCTCTCAATTGTCCTGTTACCTACTACCTTTTTCCTCACTTCTCCTCACATAATCATTCACCAATTATTCTTCACTTCTCCTCAATGGTCCCCAGCCATCAATTATTCTTACTCACTTTCCTCAATCTGTCCTGTTACTGAATTATCTTTTTCCTCACTTCTCTCAATGGTCCTGTTACCTAATTATCTTTTTACTCACTTCTCCTCAATTGTCCTGTTACCTTAATTATCTTTTACCACTTTCCTCAATTGTCCTGTTGCCTAATTATCTTTTTTCCTCACTTCTCCTCAATGGTCCTGTTGCCTAATTCGATATCTTTTCCTCACATCTCCTCATGTCCTACACTAATTATCTTTTTCCTCACTTCTCTCAATGGTCCTGTTACCCAATTATCTTTTTACTCACTTTCCTCAATGGTCCTGTTACCAAATTATCTTTTACCACATCTCCTCAATTGTCCTGTTGCCTTAATTATCTTTTTCCTCACTCTCCTCAATTGTCCTGTTACCTAATTATCTTTTCCTCACTTCTCCTCAATTGTCCTGTTACCTAATTATCTTTTTCCTCACTCTCTCTCAATAACTGTTGTCATAATTATCTTTTCTTCTCACTTTCTCCTCAACATCTCACAGTTTCCACTGATTTTTACTCACTTCTCTCAATGGTCTCAGTGTTGCCTAAATTATCTTTTCTCTACTTCCCCCAATGGTCCTGCTGCTCAATTATCTTTTATACTTACTTCTCCTAATTGTCCTGTTACCTACACCATTCTTACTCACTTCCCCACCATGTGTGTGTGTGTGTCCCTGCCAATTATCTTTTTCCTCACTTCTCCTCAATGGTCCTGTTGCCTAGTCTATCTTTTCTCACTTCTCCTCAATGGTCCTGTTGCCTAATTATCTTTACTCACTTCTCCCAATTGTCCTGTTACCTGGCCATTTTTCCTCACTTCTCCTCAATTGTCTGTTACCTACTCCATTCTCTTTTTTCCTCACTTCCTCAATGGTCCTGTTACCTAATTATCTTTTCCTCTACTTCTCAGTAATGGTCCTGTTGCCTGTTCATCTTTTTCCTCACTTCCTCAATGGTCCTTGCTGCTCAATTATCTTTTTCCACTTCTCCTCAATTGTCTTGCTGCTCAATTATCTTTCCTCACTTCTCCTCAATTGTCCTGTTGCCTAATTATCTTTTCCTACTCTCCTCAATTGTCCTGTTGCCTAATTATCTTTTCCTCACTTCTCCTCAATTGTCCTGTTGCCTAATTATCTTTTTCCTCACTTCTCCTCAATTGTCCTTGCTGCTTCAATTATCTTTTTCCTCACTTCTCCTCAATTGTCCTTGTTACCTAATTATCTTTTCCTCACTTCTCCTCAACTGTCCTGTTACCTAATTATCTTTTTCCTCACTCTCCTCAATTGTCCTGTTACCCAATTATCTTTTCCTCACTTCTCCTCAATTGTCTTTGTTACCTAATTGCTCTTCTCTACTTCTCCTCAATTGTCCTGTTTAATTATCTTTTTCTCACTTCTCCTTACCATCCTTGCTGTCAATCTATCTTTTTTCCACTTCTCCTCAATTATCCTGTTACCTAATTATCTTTTTCCTCACTTTCTCACAATGGTCCTGTTAACAATTATCTTTTCCTCACTTCTCCCTAACGTCCTTGTTACCTAATTATCTTTTTCCCCTACTTCTCCTCAATTGTCCTGTTACCTAATTACCCTTTTTCCTCACTTTCCTCAATTGTCCTGTTACCTAATTATCTTTTTCCCCTCACTTCTCCTCAATGGTCCTGTTACCTAATTATCTTTTTCTCACTTTCCTCAATTGTCCTGTTACCTAATTATCTTTTTACTCACTTTCTCTCAATTGTCCTGTTACCGAATTATCTTTTTACTAATTTTCCTCTCACTAGTCCTGTTACCACCATCTTTTTGTATCTACCTCTCTCAATTGTCCTGTTGCCTAATTATCTTTTATCTACTCTCTCTCTCAATTGTCCCAGCCTAATTATTTTTCCTCACTTCTCCTCAATGGTCCTGTTACCTAATTATCTTTTTCCTCACTTCTCCTCAATGGTCCTGTTACCTAATTATCTTTTTACCTTACTTCTCTCAATTGTCCAGCCATCAATTATCTTTTCTCTCACTTCTCTCACAATTGTCCTGCCACTCTAATTATCTTTTCCTCACTTCTCCTTGCCAATTGTCCTTTGTTACCCAATTATCTTTCTTTTTCCTCACTTTCCTCAATTGTCCCTGTTACTCAATTATCTTTTCCTCACTTCTCCTCAATTGTCCTGTTACCCAATTATCTTTTTCCTCACTTCCTCAATTGTCCTGTTACCTAATTATCTTTTTCATCACTTCTCCTCAACGTCCTGTTACCTAATTACTTTTTCCTCACTTCTCCTCAATTGTCCTGTTACCTAATTATCTTTTTACTCACTTCTCCTCAATGTCCTGTTGCCTAATTATCTTTTTACTCACTTCTCTCAATTGTCTCCATACCAATTATCTTTTTCCCTCACTTCTCCCTCAATTGTCCTGTTACCTAATTATCTTTTTCCTCACTTCTCCTCAATTGTCCTTGTTACCTAATTATCTTTTCACTCACTTCTCCTTCAATGGTCCTGTTACCTTAATTATCTTTTTCCCCACACTCCCCTCAATGGTCCTGTTACCTAATTGTCTTTTCCTGCCACATCTCCCCAATGGTCCTGTTACTCAATTGTCTTTTACTCACATCTCCCTCATCAACCTGTTACTCAATTGTCTTTTCCTCACATCTCTCAATGGTCCTACATGTAATTATCTTTTACTCACTTCTCTTCAAGTAATAAGGTCCTGTTACCTAATTATCTTTTTCCTCATCTCCTCAATTGTCCTGTTACCTAACTATCTTTTTACTCACTTCCCAATTGTCCTTGTTACCTAATTATCTTTTTCCCTAACATCTCCCAATGGTCCTGTTACCCACCTGTCTTTTCCCTACATCTCCATAATGGTCCTGTTACCTAATTATCTTTTTACTCACTTCTCCTCAATACCCTGTTACCTAATTATCTTTTTCCTCACATCTCCTCAATTGTCCTGTTACCCACTATCTTTACTCACTTCTTCAATGGTCCTGTTACCTAATTATCTTTTTCCTACATCTCCTCAATGGTCCTGTTACCTAATTGTCTTTTCCTCACATCCCTCACCATCCTGTTACCTACCTCGTTCTTTTCTCACATCTCCCTCAATGATCCTGTTTACCCAATTGTCTTTTCTTCACATCTCCCCATAATGGTCCTGCCACCATCACCTTTTCCTCACATCTCCTCAATTGTCCTGTTACCTAATTGTCTTTTTCCTCACATCTCCTCAATGGTCCTGCTTACCTAAATTGTCTTTTTCCCTCACATCTCCTCAATGGTCCTGTTACCATCTGTCTTTCCCTCACATCTCTCAATTGTCCTGTTACCTAATCTTGCCTTTTCTCAACACTCTCAATAATCGGTTACTCAATTGTCTTTTTCCTCTGTTACCCCCAATGGTCCTGTTACCTAATTGTCTTTTTCCTCACATCTCCACAATGGTCCTGTTACCTAATTGTCTTTTTCCCACATCTCCTCAATGTCCTGTGTGACCTAATTGTCTTTTTCCTCACATCTCCTCAAATGGTCCTGTTACCTAATTGCTTTTTCTCACATCTCTCACCATCCTGCTCAATTGTCTTTTCCTCACATCTCCTCAATGGTCCTGTTAACAATTGTCTTTTTCCTCACTTCTCCTCAATGGTCCTGTTACCTAATTGTCTTTTTCCTCACATCTCCCTCAATGGTCCTGTTACCCAATTGTCTTTTTCCTCACACTTTCCTCAAATGGTCCTGTTACCCAATCTCAGTCTTTTCCCCCACATCTCCTCACAATGGTCCTGTTACCCACCTGTCTTTTCCTCACATCTCCTCAATGGTCCTGTTACCCAATTGTCTTTTTACTCACTTCTCCTCAATGGTCCTGTTACCTATTATCTTTTTCTCAACATCTCCTCAATGGTCCTGTTACCTAATTGTCTTTTTACTCACTTCTCAATGTCCCGTTACCTATTTGTCTTTTACTCACATCTCCCACAATGGTCCTGTTGTTTAATTGTCTTTTTTTTTCTCACTGCTCCCCAAATGGTCCTGTTACCTAATTGTCTTTTTCTCAAATCTCCTCAATGGTCCTGTTACCTAATTGTCTTTTCCTTGACCACCCTCATGGTCCATATCAAGAATTGTCTTTTCTCAACATCTCTCAATGTCCTGTTATCAATTGGTCTTTTCCTCACATCTCCTCAATTGTCCTGTTACCTAATTATCTTTTTCCTAACATCTCCTCAATGGTCCTGTTACCTAATTGTCTTTTTCCTCACATCTCCTCAATGGTCCTTGTTACTCATCATACCTTTTTCCTAACATTCTCCTCAATGGTCCTGCTTACTCTAATTGTCTTTTCCTCACACTCTCAATGGTCCTGTAGCTAATGTCTGTCTTTCCTCACATCCTCAAATGGTCCTGTTACCTAATTGTCTTTTTCCTTACATCTCCTCAATGGTCCTACAGTTACCTAATTGTCTTTTTACCACTTCTCCTCAATGGTCCTGTTACTCTAATTGTCTTTTTTACTCACTTCCTTCCTCAATGGTCCTGTTACTCAATTGTCTTTTTACCTGCTGTCTCCTCAATGGTCTTCTCTTATCTGCACTTGTCTCTTTACCTCATCTCTCAATGGTCCTACACGAATTGTCTTTTTTCTCACATCTCCCAATTGTCCTGTTACCTGACCATTCTTTTCCTAACATCTCCTCAATGGTCCTGTTACCTAATTGTCTTTTTCCTCGATCTTCAATGGTCCTGTTACCTAACTGTTCTTTACCCACTTCTTCTCAATGGTCCTGTTTCAATTGTTCCTTTTTTACTCACTCTTCCCAATTGTCCTTGCCACGACCTGTCTTTTACTCACATCTCCTCAATGGTCCTGTGTTGCCTAATTGTCTTTTTACCACTTCTCTCAATGGTCCTTAAGAATGGAATTGCCTTTACTCACTTCTCCCTCAATGGTCCTTCTGTTACCTAATTGTCTTTTACCACTTCTCCCTCAATGCATCTTGTCAGCCTAATTGTCTTATTACTCACTTCTCCGACTGTCCTGTTACTCAATTGTCTTATTACTCACTTCTCCCCAATGTCCTGTTACCCACCTGTCTTATTACTCACTCTCTCCTGCTTGGTCCTGTTACCTAATTGTCTTTTTACTCACTTCTCCTCAATGGTCCTGTTACCTAATTGTCTTATTACTCACTTCTCCTCAATGGTCCTGTTACCTAATTGTCTTATTACTCACTTCTCCTCAATGGTCCTGTTACCCAATTGTCTTTTGCTCACATCTCCTCAATGGTCCTTGCTACTCATTGTCTTGTCACTCACTTCTCCCTCAATGGTCCTGTTACCTAATTGTCTTTTTACTCACTTCTCCTCAATGGTCCTGTTCTCTAATTGTCTTTTAATTATCTCCTTCGTTGTCCTGTTACCTAATTGTCTTTTTACTCACTTTCCCAATGGTCCTGTTACCTAATTGTCTTTTTACTCACTTCTCCTCAATGGTCCTGTTACCTAATTGTCTTTTTACTCACGTCTCCTCAATGGTCCTGTTACCTAATTGTCTTTTACCTACTTCCTCAATGGTCCTGTTACTGCATCACCTTTACCTACTTCAATGGTCCTGGTTACCCAATTTGTCTTTTACTCACTTCTCCTCAATGGTCCTGTTACTCAATGTCTTTTACTCACTTCTCCTCAAATGGTCTGTTACCTTCAATTGTCTTTTTACTCACTTCTTCCTCAATAACCTACCTAATTGTCTTTTACCACTTCCTCAATGGTCCTTGTTACCCAATTGTCTTTTTACTCACTTTCCTCACCTATCCCATACCAACTAGTCTTTTACTCACTTCTCCTCAATGGTCCTTGCTACCTACTGTCTTTTTACTCACTTCTCCCTCAATGGTCCTGCCAATTTAGACTGTCTTTTACCATACTTCTCCTCAATGCATAAAATTGCTACTCACACCCACTGCCACCACTTCTCTCACCATCTCATCAATTGTCTTATTTACTCACTCTCCTCAATGGTCCTGCTCCCTAATTGTCTTTTTACTCACATCTCCTCAATGGTCCTGTTACCTGGACTGTCTTTTTACCGCTCTCCTCATTGTCCTGTTACTCAATTGTTCTTACTCACATTCTCCTCAATGGTCCTGTTACCTAATTGTCTTTTTACTCACCAGCTCTCCTCAACGTCCTGTTACCTAATTTACTCCTTGGCCTAATGCCTCCTCAATGGTCCAAGTTTACCTAATTGTCTTTTTACCTTACTTCTCCTCAATGGTCCTTACTCATTCGTCTTTTACTCACACTTCAATGTCCTGTTACCTAATTACCTTTACCTTACTTTCCTCAATGGTCTTGTTACCTAATTGTCTTTTTACCCACATCTCCTCAATGGTCCTGTTACCTAATTGTCTTTTACTCACTTTCTCAATGGTCCTGTTACTCTAATTGTTCTTTACTCACATCTCCTCAATGGTCCTGGTTACTCAATTGTCTTTTTACTCACTTCTTCTTCAATGGTCCTGTTACCCAATTTTGTCTTTAATCACATCTCCTGCTCTGTCCTGTTACTCTAATTGTCTTTTTCCTCAAATCTCCTCAATGGTCCTGTTACCCAATTGTCTTTTTTCCTAACATCTCCTCAAATGGTCCTGTTACCTAATTGTCTTTTTACTCACATCTCCCCAACAGTCCTGTTACCCAATTGTCTTTTTCCTAACATCTCCCCACGATCCTGTTACCCAATTGTCTTTTTACTCACTTTCCAATGGTCCTGTTACTCAATTGCTCTTTACCACATCTCCCTGTCACTCCCATACTCTAATTGTCTTTTTACTCACTTCTCCTCACTGTCCTGTTACCTAATTGTTCTTACTCACATCTCCTCAATGGTCCTGTTACCCACTCCATCTTTACCTACTTTCCTCAATGGTCCTCTTGCCCACTGTTCTTTTACTCACATCTCCTCAATGGTCCTGTTACCTAATTGTCTTTTTACTCACTTTCCCCAATGTCCTCAAGCTATCAATTGTCTTTTTACTCACATCTCCTCAATGTCCTGTTACCGAATTGTCTTTTTTCTCAAATCTCTCAATGGTCCTGTTACCCAATCTGTTCTTTTTTCCCAACATCTCCTCAATGGTCCTGTTACCTAATTGTCTTTTTACCTCACCCTCAATGGTCCTGGTTACCTAATTGTCTTTCAACATCTCCCATAATGGTCCCCAAGTTACCTAATTGTCTTTTTCCTCTACATCTCCTCAATGGTCCTGTTACCTAATTGTCTTTTCCTCACATCTCTCATGGTCCTGTTACTCAATTGTCTTTTTTTCCTCACATCTCCTCAATGGTCCTTGTTACCTAATTGTCTTTTCCCTCACATCTCCTCAATGGTCCTGTTACCTAATTGTTCTTTCTCACATCTCCCCTATGGTCCTGTTACCTAATTGTCTTTTTCCTCACATCTCCTCAATGGTCCTGTTACTACTTCAATTGTTCTTTCCTCACATCTCCCATAATGGTCCTGTTACTCCACTGTCTTTTTCCTCACATCTCTCAATGGTCTACACTAATTGTCTTTTTCCCTCACATCTCCTCAATGGTCCTGTTACTCATCTGTCTTTTTCTCGACATCTCCTCACAATGGTCCTGTTACCTAATTGTCTTTTTCCTCACACCCCCTCAATGGTCCTTGCTACTCAATTGTCTTTTATCACTTCTCTCAAATGTCTCATTACCTAATTATCTTTTCCTAACATCTCCTCAATGTCCCATATTTGGGTCATCATCTTTTTTTTCCTCACATCTCTCAATGGCCCTGTTACCTAATTGTCTTTTTCCCTCACATCTCCTGTCCTGTTACCCACCCTCACTTTCTTTCCTCACACTCCCTCACAATGGTCCTGTTACCCAATTGCCCCTTTTTCCTCACATCTCTCAATGGTCCTGTTACCTAATTGTCTTTTTTCCCTCACATCTCCTCAATGGTCCTGTTACCTAATTGTCTTTTCCCCATCTCCCACGTGTCCAGTTACCCAATTGTCTTTTTCCTCACATCTCCTCAATGGTCCTGTTACCTAATTGTCTTTTTCCTCACATCTCCTCTCAATTGTCCTGTTACCTAATTATCTTTTTCCAACATTCCTCAATGGTCCTGTTACCTAATTGTCTTTCCCTTACCCTCCAATGGTCCTGTTACCAATTGTCTTTTTCCACATCTCCTCAGCTATCTGTTACCTAATTGTCTTTTTCCACATCTCCTCAATGGTCCTAGCATCAATTGTCTTTTTTCCTCACATCTCCTCAATGGTCCTGTGTTTACCAATTGTCTTTTTTCCTCACATCTCCTCATGGTCCTGTTACCCAATTGTCTTTTACTCACTTCCCTCATGTCCGTGTTACCTAATTATCTTTTTCCTAACATCTCCTCAATGGTCCTGTTACCTAATTGTCTTTTTTCTCATCTCCTCAATGTCCTTGTTACCGAATTGTCTTTTTACTCACTTTCCCCAATGGTCCTGTTACCTAATTGTCTTTTTACCTACTCTTCTCAATGGTCCTTGTTACCTAATTATTTCTTTAATGCCACATCTCCTCAATGGTCCTGTTACCTAATTGTCTTTTTCCTCACCTCTCAATGGTTCTTGTTACCTAATTGTCTTTTCCTAACATCTCCTCAATGCATCCTCTGTTACCTAATTGACTACTACATCTCCTCAATGGTCCTGTTACTTCAAATTTGTTCTTCCTAACATCTCCTCAATGGTCCTGTTACCTAATTCTGTTTTTACCACTTCTTCTCAATGGTCTGTGTTACCCAATTGTTCTTTACTTCCATCTCCTCAATGGTCCTGTTACTCAATTGTCTTTTACTCACTTCTCCCAATGGTCCACACTAATTGTCTTTTACTCACATCTCTCAATGGTCCTGTTACCTCCATCACTCCTTACCACTTCTTCTCAATGGTCCTGTTACCTGAATTGTCTTTTACTCACATCTCCTAATGGTCTGCCACTTCAATTGTCTTTTACTTACTCTCTCAATGGTCCTGTTACCTTAATTGTCTTTTTACTCAACATCTCTCAGCCTTGTCCTGTTACCCAATTGTCTTTTCTTCTCTCACCCCCAATGGTCCTTGTTACTCAATTGTCTTTTTCCTGGAACATCTCCCAATGTCCTGTTACCCAATTGTCTTTTACCACATCTCCTCAATGGTCCTGTTACCTAATTGTCTTTTTCCTAACACCTTCGGCATTTGGTCCTGTTACCTAATTGTCTTTTTCTCACATCCCCCACTGTCCTGTTGTTACCTAACTGTCTTTTTCCTCACATCTCTTCACAATTGTCTCATGTTTAATTATCTTTTCCTCAACATCTCCTCAATGGTCATGTTACCTAATTGTCTTTTTCCTCACACTCCTCAATGGCCTGTTACCTAATTGTCTTTTCCTCACATCTCCTCAATGGTCCTGTTACTCTAATTGTCTTTTTCCTCACATTCTCAATGGTCCTGTTACCTAATTGTCTTTCCTCACATCTCCTCAATGGTCCTTGTTACCCAATTGTTCTTTTCCTCACATCTCCCCTATGGTCCTGTTACCCACTTGTCTTTTCTCACATCTCCTCATAAATGTTCCAAGTTGTCTAATTGTCTTTTCCTCACATCTCCTCAATGGTCCTGTTACTCAATTGTCTTTTTCTCCTCACATCTCCTCAATGGTCCTGTTGCTCAATTGTCTTTTCCTCACATCTCTCAATGTCCTGTTACCTAATTGTCTTTTTCCTCACATCTCCTCAATGTATCTGAGCATATCAATGTCATCTTTTCCTCACATCTCCTCAATGCATCCCATATCAATTGTCTTTTTACTCACTTCTCCTCAATGGTCCTGTTATCAATTATCTTTTCCACATCTCCTCAATGGTCCTGTTACCTAATTATTCTTACTCACATCTCCTCAATGCATCCTGTTACCCACCTGTCTTTTCCTCACATCCCTCAAATGGTCCTGTTACCGAATTGTCTTTTCCTCACATCTCTCAATGGTCCTGTTACCCAATTGTCTTTCTCTCACATCTCCTCACAATGTCCTGTTACCTAATGTCTTTTCCTCACATCTCCTCAATGGTCCTGTTACCTAATTGTCTTTTTCCTCACATCTCCTCAATGGTCCTACACTAATTGTCTTTTCCCTCACATCTCCTCAATGGTCCTGTTACCTAATTGTCTTTTCCCCACATCTCCTCAATTGTCCTGTTACCTAATTATCTTTTCCCCAACATCTCCTCAATGGTCCCAGCCTAATTGTTCTTTCTCACATCTCCTCAATGGTCCTGTTACTCAATTGTCTTTTTCCTCACATCTCCTCAATGAATCACTACTCAATTGTTCTTTTCCTCACATCTCTCCATGTCCTGTTACCTAATCACCTTTTCCTCACATCTCTCACCCATGATTTAACTATCTTTTCTCACATCTCCCCAATATCCTGTTACTCAATTGTCTTTACTCATTTCTCCTCAGTCTGTCCTGTTATCAATTATTCTTTTTTCAACATCTCCTCATAATGGTCCTGTTACTCAATTGTCTTTTCCCTCACACATCTCCCTCAATTGTCCTTGTTACCTAATTACCACTTTTACTCACTTCTCCCTGCTTGGTCCTGCCATCAATTTACTTTTCCTAACATCTCCTCTAATGGTCCTTAAGTACTACCTACCTTTTCTTCTCACATCTCCTCAAATGGTCCTGTTACCTAATTGTCTTTTTCCTCACATCTCACAATGATCCTGTTACCTAATTCATTCTTTCCTCACATCTCCCCAATGGTCCTGTCACTCAATTGTCTTTTCCCTTACACCTCTAATGGTCCTGTTACCTAATTGTCTTTTTCCCTCACATCTCCTCAATGGTCCTGTTACCCAATTGTCTTTTTCCTCACATCTCCCTCAATTGTCCCATTAGCCTCTCAATTGTCTTTTTACTCACTTCTCCTCACCATCCATATCGACTATCTTTTTCCTAACATCTCTCAATGGTCCTGTTACTCAATTATCTTTTTCCTCACATCTCCTCAATGGTCCTGTTACCTAATTGTCTTTTCCTCACATCTCCTCAATGATCCTGTTACCTACTCGTCTTTTCCTCACATCTCCTCAATGGTCCTGTTACCTAATTGTCTTTTCCACATCTCCTCAATGGTCCTGTTACCTAATTGTCTTTTCCCTCACATCTCCTCAATGGTCCTGTTACCTAATTGTCTTTTTCCTCACATCTCCTCAATGGTCCTGTTACCTAATTGTCTTTTTCTCTCACATCTCCTCAATTGTCCTGTTACCTAATTATCTTTTTCCTAACATCTCCTCAATGGTCCTGTTACCTAATTGTCTTTTTCTTCTCACATGTCCTCAATGGTCCTGTTACCTAATTGTCTTTCTTTTTCCCTCACATCTCCTCAATGGTCCTTGTTACCCTTAATTGTCTTTTCCTCACATCTCCTCAATGGTCCTGTTACCTAATTCATCTTTTTCCTCACATCTCCAATGGTCCTGTTACCTAATTGTCTTTTTCCTCACATCTCCTCAATGGTCCTGTTACCTAATTGTCTTTTTCCTCACATCTCCTCATCGTGTCCTGTTACCTAATTGTCTTTTTCCTCATTTCTCCTCAATGGTCCTGTTACTCAATTGTCTTTTTTCCTCACATCTCCTCAATGGTCCTGTTACCTAATTGTCTTTTCCTCACATGTCCTCAATGGTCCTGTTACTCAATTGTCTTTTTCCTCACATCTCCTCAATGGTCCTGTTACCTAATTGTCTTTTTCTCTCACATCTCCTCAATGGTCCTGTTACCTAATTGTCTTTTTCCTCACATCTCTCACAATGGTCCTGTTACCTAATTGTCTTTTTCCTCACATCTCCTCAATGGTCCTGTTACCTAATTGTCTTTTTACTCACTTCTCCTCAATGGTCCTGTTACCTAATTATCTTTTTCCTAACATCTCCGTTAACAATTTAGTTACCTAATTGTCTTTTTCCTCACATCTCCTCAATGGTCCTGTTACCTAATTGTTCTTTCCTTCACATCTCCTCAATGGTCCTGTTACCTAATTGTCTTTTTCCTCACATCTCCTCAATGGTCCTGTTACCTAATTGTCTTTTTCCTCACATCTCCTCAATTGTCCTGTTACCTAATTATCTTTTTCCCAACATCTCCTCAATGGTCCTGTTACCTAATTGTCTTTTTCCTCACATCTCCTCAATGGTCCTGTTACCTAATTGTCTTTTTCCTCACATCTCCTCAATGGTCCTGTTACCTAATTGTCTTTTTCCTCACATCTCCTCAATGGTCCTGTTACCTAATTGTCTTTTTCCCTCACATCTCCTCAATGGTCCTGTTACCTAATTGTCTTTTCCTCACATCTCCTCAATGGTCCTGTTACCTATCTGTCTTTTTACTCACTTCTCAATGTCCAAGTACTGAATTATCTTTTTCCCTAACATCTCCTCAATGGTCCTGTTACCTAATTGTCTTTTTCCTCACATCTCCTCAATTGTCCTGTTACAATGATCATTCTTTTACCACTTCTCCTCAATGGTCCTGTTGTTTCACTATTCTTTCCTCAACATTTCCCAATGGTCCTGTTACCTAATTATCTTTCCTCACATCTCCTCAATGGTCCTGTTACCTAATTGTCTTTTTCCCCTCACATCTCCTCAATGATCCTGTTACTCAATTGTCTTTTTCCTCACATCTCCTCAATGGTCCTGTTACCTAATTGTCTTTTTCCTCACATCTCCTCAATGGGTCCTGTTACCTAATTGTCTTTTCCTCACATCTCCTCAATGGTCCTGTTACCTGAATTGTCTTTCTCACATCTCCTCAATGGTCCTACATTTCCAATTGTCTTTTTCCTCACATCTCCTCAATTGTCCTGTTACCTAATTATCTTTTTCCTAACATCTCCTCAATGGTCCTGTTACCTAATTGTCTTTTCCCTCACATGTCCTCAATGGTCCTGTTACCTAATTGTCTTTTTTCCTCACATCTCCTCAATGGTCCTGTTACCTAATTGTCTTTTTCCTCACATCTCCTCAATGGTCCTGTTACTCAATTACTCTTTTCCTCACATCTCCTCAATGGTCCTGTTACCTAATTGTCTTTTTCCTCACATCTCCTCAATGGTCCCTGTTACCTAATTGTCTTTTCTCACATCTCCTCAATGGTCCTGTTACCTAATTGTCTTTTTCCTCATTTCTCCTCAATGGTCCTGTTACCTAATTGTCTTTTTCCTCACATCTCCTCAATGGTCCTGTTACCTAATTGTCTTTTCCCTACATGTCCTCAATGGTCCTCCATATCAATTGTCTTTTTCCTCACATCTCCTCAATGGTCCTGTTACCTAATTGTCTTTTTCCTCACATCTCCTCAATGGTCCTGTTACCTAATTGTCTTTTTCCTCACATCTCCTCAATGGTCTTGTTACCTAATTGTCTTTTCCTCACATCTCCTCAATGGTCCTGTTACCTAATTGTCTTTTTACTCACTTCTCCTCAATGTCCTGTTACCCAATTATCTTTTTTCCTAACATCTCCTCAATGGTCCTGTTACCTAATTGTCTTTTTCCTCACATCTCCTCAATTGTCCTGTTACTCAATTGTCTTTTACCACTTCTCCTCAATGGTCCTGTTACCTAATTATCTTTTTCCTAACATCTCCTCAATGGTCTCATACCTAATTCATCTTTTCCTCACATCTCCTCAATGGTCCTGTTACCTAATTGTCTTTTTCCTCACATCTCCTCAATGATCCTGTTACTCTTAATTGTCTTTTCCTCACATCTCCTCAATGGTCCTGTTACCTAATTGTCTTTTTCCTCACATCTCCTCAATGGTCCTGTTACCTAATTGTCTTTTCCTCACATCTCCTCAATGGTCCTGTTACTCAATTGTCTTTTCCCCTCACATCTCCTCAATGGTCCTGTTACCTAATTGTCTTTTTCCTCACATCTCCTCAATTGTCCTGTTACCTAATTATCTTTTTCCTAACATCTCCTCAATGGTCCTGTTACCTAATTGTCTTTTTCCTCACATGTCCTCAATGGTCCTGTTACCTAATTGTCTTTTTCCTCACATCTCCTCAATGGTCCTGTTACCTAATTGTCTTTTTCCTCACATCTCCTCAATGGTCCTGTTACCTAATTGTCTTTTTCCTCACATCTCCTCAATGGTCCTGTTACCTAATTGTCTTTTTTCCTCACATCTCCTCAATGGTCCTACATCAATTGTCTTTTTCCTCACATCTCCTCAATGGTCCTGTTACCTAATTGTCTTTTTCCTCATTTCTCCTCAATGGTCCTGTTACCTTAATTGTCTTTTTCTCACATCTCCTCAATGGTCCTGTTACCTAATTGTCTTTTCCTCACATCTCCTCAATGGTCCTGTTACCTAATTGTCTTTTTTCCTCACATCTCCTCAATGGTCCTGTTACCTAATTGTCTTTTTCCCTCACATCTCCTCAATGGTCCTGTTACCTAATTATCTTACTCACTTCTTCAATGGTCCTGTTACCTAATTATCTTTTTCCCAACATTCTCACAATGGTCCTGTGACCTAATTATCTTTTTCCTCACATCTCCTCAATGGTCCTGTTACCTAATTGTCTTTTTCCTCACATCTCCTCAATGGTCCTGTTACTTAATTGTCTTTTTACTCACTTCTCCTCAATGGTCCTGTTACCTAATTATCTTTTTCCTAACATCTCCTCAATGGTCCTGTTACCTAATTGTCTTTTTACTCACTTCTCCTCAATGGTCCTGTTACCTATTTGTCTTTTTACTCACATCTCCTCAATGGTCCTGTTACCTAATTGTCTTTTTTCTCACTGCTCCTCAATGGTCCTGTTACCTAATTGTCTTTTTCCTCAAATCTCCTCAATGGTCCTGTTACCTAATTGTCTTTTTCCTCACATCTCCTCAATGGTCCTGTTACCTAATTGTCTTTTTCCTCACATCTCCTCAATGGTCCTGTTACCTAATTGTCTTTTTCCTCACATCTCCTCAATTGTCCTGTTACCTAATTATCTTTTTCCTAACATCTCCTCAATGGTCCTGTTACCTAATTTTCTTTTTCCTCACATCTCCCCCCAATGGTCCTGTTACCTAATTGTCTTTCTCCTAACATCTCCTCAATAGTCCTGTTACCTAATTGTCTTTTTCCTCACATCTCCTCAATGGTCCTGTTACCTAATTGTCTTTTTCCCTCACATCTCCTCAATGGTCCTGTTGTTACCTAATTGTCTTTTTCCTCACATTCACTCAATGGTCCTGTTACCAATTGTCTTTTTGTCTACTTCTCAATGGTCCTGTTACCTAATTGTCTTATTACTCACTTCTCCTCAATGGTCCTGTTACCCAATTGTCTTGTTTACCACTTCTCTCAGTCTGGTCCCTGTTACTCAATTGTCTTATTAATACTACTCTCTCTCAATGGTCCTGTTACCTAATTGTCTTTTACTCACTTCTCCTCAATGGTCCTGTTACCTAATTGTCTTTTTACTCACTTCTCTCAACTTTGTCCTGTTACCTATCATCTTTTTACTCACATCTCCTCAATGGTCCTGTTACCTAATTGTTCTATTACTCACATCTCCTACTGGTCCTGTTACCTAATTGTCTTTTTACTCACTTCTCAATGGTCCTGTTACCTAATTGTCTTATTACTCACTTCTCTCTCAATGGTCCTGTTACCTAACTGTCTTATTACTCACTTCTCCCCATTGGTCCTGTTACTCAATTGTCTTTTTCCTCACATCTCCTCAATGGTCCTGTTACCTAATTGTCTTTTTCCCTTACATCTCCCCTCAATGGTCCTGTTACCTAATTGTCTTTTTCCTCAGCATTTCTGTCTATCCCTGTTACCTAATTGTCTTTACTCATACTTCTCCTCAATGGTCCTGTTACCTCAATTGTCTTTTTCCTCACATCTCCCCAAATGGTCCTGTTACCTAATTGTCTTTTCTCACATCTCCTCAATGGTCCTGTTACTCAATTTGTCTTTTTCCACATCTCCTCAATGGTCCTGTTACTCAATTGTCTTTTTCCTACACTTCCCTAAGCATCTGTTACCTAATTGTTCTTTTACTCACATCTCCTCAATGGTCCTGTTACCCAATTGTCTTTTCCCTCACATCTCCTCAATGGTCCTGTTACCTAATTGTCTTTTACTCACTTCTCCTCAATGGTCCTGTTACCTAATTATCTTTTCCTAACATCTCTCAATGTCCTGTTACTCAATTGTCTTTTTCCTCACATCTCCTCAATGGTCCTGTTACCCTGAATGTCTTTTTACTCACTTCTCCTCAACGGTCCTGTTACTCTAATTATCTTTTTCCTAACATCTCCTCAATGGTCCTGTTACCTAATTATTTTTCTCACATCTCTCAAATTTTATCCATTACCTAATTGTCTTTTTCCTATACCTCAATGGTCCTGTTACCTAATTGTCTTTTTCTCACATCTCCTCACAATGGTCCTGTTACCTAATTGTCTTTTTACTCACTTCTCCTCAATGGTCCTGTTACCTAATTATCTTTTTCCTAACATCTCCTCAATGGTCCTGTTACCTAATTGTCTTTTACTCACTTCTCCTCAATGGTCCTGTTACCTATTTGTCTTTTTACCACATCTCCTCAATGGTCCTGTTACCTAATTGTCTTTTTTCTCACTGCTCCTCAATGGTCCTGTTACCTAATTGTCTTTTTCCTCAAATCTCCTCAATGGTCCTGTTACCTAATTGTCTTTTTCCTCACATCTCCTCAATGGTCCTGTTACCTAATTGTCTTTTTCCTAACATCTCCTCAATGGTCCTGTTACCTAATTGTCTTTTTCCTCACATCTCTTCAATGGTCCTGTTACCTAATTGTCTTTTTCCTCACATCTCCTCAATGGTCCTGTTACCTAATTGTCTTTTTCCTCACATCTCCTCAATGGTCCTGTTACCTAATTGTCTTTTTCCTCACATCTCCTCAATGGTCCTGTTACCTAATTATCTTTTTCCTCACATCTCCTCAATGGTCCTGTTACCTAATTGTCTTTTTCCTCACATCTCCTCAATGGTCCTGTTACCTAATTGTCTTTTTCCTCACATCTCCTCAATGGTCCTGTTACCTAATTGTCTTTTTCCTCACATCTCCTCAATGGTCCTGTTACCTAATTATCTTTTTCCTCACATCTCCTCAATGGTCCTGTTACCTAATTGTCTTTTTCCTCACATCTCCTCAATGGTCCTGTTACCTAATTATCTTTTTCCTCACATCTCCTCAATGGTCCTGTTACCTAATTATCTTTTTCCTCACATCTCCTCAATGGTCCTGTTACCTAATTGTCTTTTTCCTAACATCTCCTCAATGGTCCTGTTACCTAATTAACTTTTTCCTCACATCTCCTCAATGGTCCTGTTACCTAATTATCTTTTTCCTCACATCTCCTCAATGGTCCTGTTACCTAATTGTCTTTTTCCTCACATCTCCTCAATGGTCCTGTTACCTAATTGTCTTTTTCCTCACATCTCCTCAATTGTCCTGTTACCTAATTATCTTTTTCCTAACATCTCCTCAATGGTCCTGTTACCTAATTGTCTTTTTCCTCACATCTCCTCAATGGTCCTGTTACCTAATTGTCTTTTTCCTAACATCTCCTCAATGGTCCTGTTACCTAATTGTCTTTTTCCTCACATCTCCTCAATGGTCCTGTTACCTAATTGTCTTTTTCCTCACATCTCCTCAATGGTCCTGTTACCTAATTGTCTTTTTCCTCACATCTCCTCAATGGTCCTGTTACCTAATTGCCTTTTTCCTCACATCTCTTCAATTGTCCTGTTACCTAATTATCTTTTTCCTAACATCTCCTCAATGGTCCTGTTACCTAATTGTCTTTTTCCTCACATCTCCTCAATGGTCCTGTTACCTAATTGTCTTTTTACTCACTTCTCCTCAATGGTCCTGTTACCTAATTATCTTTTTCCTAACATCTCCTCAATGGTCCTGTTACCTAATTGTCTTTTTACTCACTTCTCCTCAATGGTCCTGTTACCTATTTGTCTTTTTACTCACATCTCCTCAATGGTCCTGTTACCTAATTGTCTTTTTACTCACTTCTCCTCAATGGTCCTGTTACCTAATTGTCTTTTTCCTCACATCTCCTCAATGGTCCTGTTACCTAATTGTCTTTTTACTCACTTCTCCTCAATGGTCCTGTTACCTAATTGTCTTTTTACTCACTTCTCCTCAATGGTCCTGTTACCTAATTGTCTTTTTCCTCACATTTCCTCAATGGTCATGTTACCTAATTGTCTTTTTACTCACTTCTCCTCAATGGTCCTGTTACCTAATTGTCTTTTTCCTCACATCTCCCCAATGGTCCTGTTACCTAATTGTCTTTTTCCTCACATCTCCTCAATGGTCCTGTTACCTAATTGTCTTTTTCCTCACATCTCCTCAATGGTCCTGTTACCTAATTGTCTTTTTCCTCACATCTCCTCAATGGTCCTGTTACCTAATTGTCTTTTTACTCACATCTCCTCAATGGTCCTGTTACCTAATTGTCTTTTTCCTCAAATCTCCTCAATGGTCCTGTTACCTAATTGTCTTTTTCCTCACATCTCCTCAATGGTCCTGTTACCTAATTGTCTTTTTACTCACATCTCCTCAATGGTCCTGTTACGTAATTGTCTTTTTACTCACTTCTCCTCAATGGTCCTGTTACCTAATTGTCTTTTTACTCACTTCTCCTCAATTGTCCTGTTACCTAATTGTCTTTTTACTCACTTCTCCTCAATGGTCCTGTTACCTAATTGTCTTTTTCCTCACATCTCCTCAATGGTCCTGTTACCTAATTGTCTTTTTACTCACATCTCCTCAATGGTCCTGTTACGTAATTGTCTTTTTACTCACTTCTCCTCAATGGTCCTGTTACCTAATTGTCTTTTTACTCACTTCTCCTCAATTGTCCTGTTACCTAATTGTCTTTTTACTCACTTCTCCTCAATGGTCCTGTTACCTAATTGTCTTTTTACTCACTTCTCCTCGATGGTCCTGTTACCTAATTGTCTTTTTCCTCACATCTCCTCAATGGTCCTGTTACCTAATTGTCTTTTTCCTCACATCTCCTCAATGGTCCTGTTACCTAATTGTCTTTTTACTCACATCTCCTCAATGGTCCTGTTACGTAATTGTCTTTTTACTCACTTCTCCTCAATGGTCCTGTTACCTAATTGTCTTTTTACTCACTTCTCCTCAATTGTCCTGTTACCTAATTGTCTTTTTACTCACTTCTCCTCAATGGTCCTGTTACCTAATTGTCTTTTTCCTCACATTTCCTCAATGGTCCTGTTACCTAATTGTCTTTTTACTCACTTCTCCTCAATGGTCCTGTTACCTAATTCTCTTTTTCCTCACATCTCCCCAATGGTCCTGTTACCTAATTGTCTTTTTCCTCACATCTCCTCAATGGTCCTGTTACCTAATTGTCTTTTTCCTCACATCTCCTCAATGGTCCTGTTACCTAATTGTCTTTTTCCTCACATCTCCTCAATGGTCCTGTTACCTAATTGTCTTTTTACTCACATCTCCTCAATGGTCCTCTTACCTAATTGTCTTTTTCCTCACATCTCCTCAATGGTCCTGTTACCTAATTGTCTTTTTCCTCACTTCTCCTCAATGGTCCTGTTACCTAATTGTCTTTTTACTCACTTCTCCTCAATTGTCCTGTTACCTAATTGTCTTTTTACTCACTTCTCCTCAATTGTCCTGTTCCCTAATTGTCTTTTTACTCACATCTCCTCAATGGTCCTGTTACCTAATTGTCTTTTTAGTCACTTCTCCTCAATGGTCCTGTTACCTAATTGTCTTTTTACTCACTTCTCCTCAATTGTCCTGTTACCTAATTGTCTTTTTACTCACTTCTCCTCAATGGTGCTGTTACCTAATTGTCTTTTTCCTCACATCTCCTCAATGGTCCTGTTACCTAATTGTCTTTTTACTCACATCTCCTCAATGGTCCTGTTACGTAATTGTCTTTTTACTCACTTCTCCTCAATTGTCCTGTTACCTAATTGTCTTTTTCCTCACATCTCCTCAATGGTCCTGTTACCTAATTGTCTTTTTCCTCACATCTCCTCAATGGTCCTGTTACCTAATTGTCTTTTTCCTCACATCTCCTCAATGGTCCTGTTGCCTAATTGTCTTTTTCCTCACATCTCCTCAATGGTCCTGTTACCTAATTGTCTTTTTCCTCACATCTCCTCAATGGTCCTGTTACCTAATTGTCTTTTTCCTCACATCTCCTCAATGGTCCTGTTACCTAATTGTCTTTTTACTCACATCTCCTCAATGGTCCTGTTACGTAATTGTCTTTTTACTCACTTCTCCTCAATGGTCCTGTTACCTAATTGTCTTTTTACTCACTTCTCCTCAATTGTCCTGTTAACTCATTGTCTTTTTACTCACTTCTCCTCAATGGTCCTGTTACCTAATTGTCTTTTTCCTCACATCTCCTCAATGGTCCTGTTACCTAATTGTCTTTTTCCTCACATCTCCTCAATGGTCCTGTTACCTAATTATCTTTTTACTCACATCTCCTCAATGGTCCTGTTACGTAATTGTCTTTTTACTCACTTCTCCTCAATGGTCCTGTTACCTAATTGTCTTTTTACTCACTTCTCCTCAATTGTCCTGTTACCTAATTGTCTTTTTACTCACTTCTCCTCAATGGTCCTGTTACCTAATTGTCTTTTTACTCACTTCTCCTCAATGGTCCTGTTACCTAATTGTCTTTTTACTCACATCTCCTCAATGGTCCTGTTACCTAATTGTCTTTTTACTCACTTCTCCTCAATGGTCTTTTTACCTAATTGTCTTTTTCCTCTCTTTGAACCCTTGCCATATTATTGCTTTGCTTCTGGTAAAATGATTAAAAGTTTAAATAAAATGTCTGAAAATAATACAATACAAAGCAACATTTGTCAATATTTCTAAGGTAAGTTAGAGTAATTATTTACACTATTGACATTGTTTGGACTGTTGTCCTCATCTTTGTTGCTATATTCACCTTCAATATCTGTCTATATTTCTGAGATGAGGTATTGTAATTATTTACACTATTTACATTGTTCGAACTGTTGTCCTCATCTTTATTGCTATATTCACCTTCAATATCTGTCTATATTTCTTAGATGAGGTATTGTAATTATTTACACTATTTACATTGTTCGGACTGTTGTCCTCATCTTTATTGCTATATTCACCTTCAATATCTGTCTATATTTCTGAGATGAGGTATTCTAATTATTTACACTATTTACATTGTTTGGACTGTTGTCCTCATCTTTGTTGCTATATTCACCTTCAATATCTGTCTATATTTCTTAGATGAGGTATTGTAATTATTTACACTATTTACATTGTTCGGACTGTTGTCCTCATCTTTATTGCTATATTCACCTTCAATATCTGTCTATATTTCTGAGATGAGGTATTCTAATTATTTACACTATTTACATTGTTCGAACTGTTGTCCTCATCTTTGTTGCTATATTCACCTTCAATATCTGTCTATATTTCTGAGATGAGGTATTATAATTATTTACACTATTTACATTGTTTGGATTGTTGTCCTCATCTTTGTTGTTATATTCACCTTCAATATCTGTCTATATCTCTGAGATGAGGTATTGTAATTATTTACACTATTTACATTGTTCGGACTGTTGTCCTCATCTTTATTGCTATATTCACCTTCAATATCTGTCTATATTTCTGAGATGAGGTATTCTAATTATTTACACTATTTACATTGTTTGGACTGTTGTCCTCATCTTTGTTGCTATATTCACCTTCAATATCTGTCTATATTTCTGAGATGAGGCATTGTAATTATTTACACTATTTACATTGTTTGGACTGTTGTCCTCATCTTTGTTGCTATATTCACCTTCAATATCTGTCTATATTTCTGAGATGAGGTATTGTAATTATTTACACTATTTACATTGTTTGGACTGTTGTCCTCATCTTTGTTGCTATATTCACCTTCAATATCTGTCTATATTTCTGAGATGAGGTATTGTAATTATTTACACTATTTACATTGTTCGAACTGTTGTCCTCATCTTTATTGCTATATTCACCTTCAATATCTGTCTATATTTCTGAGATGAGGTATTGTAATTATTTACACTATTTACATTGTTCGAACTGTTGTCCTCATCTTTATTGCTATATTCACCTTCAATATCTGTCTATATTTCTGAGATGAGGTATTCTAATTATTTACACTATTTACATTGTTTGGACTGTTGTCCTCATCTTTATTGCTATATTCACCTTCAATATCTGTCTATATTTCTGAGATCAGGTATTGTAATTATTTACACTATTTACATTGTTTGGACTGTTGTCCTCATCTTTGTTGCTATATTCACCTTCAATATCTATCTATATTTCTGAGATGAGGTATTGTAATTATTTACACTATTTACATTGTTTGGACTGTTGTCCTCATCTTTGTTGCTATATTCACCTTCAATATCTGTCTATATTTCTGAGATGAGGTATTGTAATTATTTACACTATTTACATTGTTTGGATCATGGTCCTCATCTTTGTTGCTATATTCACCTTCAATATCTGTCTATATTTCTGAGATGAGGTATTGTAATTATTTACACTATTTACATTGTTTGGACTGTTGGCAGTCCTCATCTTTGTTGCTATATTCACCTTCAACATCTGTCTATATTTCTGAGATGAGGTATTGTAATTATTTACACTATTTACATTGTTTGGACTGTTGTCCTCATCTTTGTTGCTATATTCACCTTCAATATCTGTCTATATTTCTGAGATGAGGTATTGTAATTATTTACACTATTTACATTGTTTGGACTGTTGTCCTCATCTTTGTTGCTATATTCACCTTCAATATCTGTCTATATTTCTGAGATGAGGTATTGTAATTATTTACACTATTTACATTGTTGGATCTGTTGTCCTCATCTTTGTTGCTATATTCACCTTCAATGTCTGTCTATATTTCTGAGATGAGGCTGTAATTATTTACACTATTTACATTGTTTGGACTGTTGTCCTCATCTTTGTTGCTATATTCACCTTCAATATCTGTCTATATTTCTGAGATGAGGTATTGTAATTATTTACACTATTTACATTGTTTGGACTGTTGTCCTCATCTTTGTTGCTATATTCACCTTCAATATCTGTCTATATTTCTGAGATGAGGCATTGTAATTATTTACACTATTTACCTTGTTTGGACTGTTGTCCTCATCTTTGTTGCTATATTCACTCAATATCTGTCTATATTTCTGAGATGAGGTATTGTAATTATTTACACTATTTACATTGTTTGACTGTTGTCCTCATCTTTGTTGCTATATTCACCTTCAATATCTGTCTATATTTCTGAGATGAGGTATTGTAATTATTTACACTATTTACATTGTTTGGACTGTTGTCCTCATCTTTGTTGCTATATTCACCTTCAATATCTGTCTATATTTCTGAGATGAGGTATTGTAATTATTTACACTATTTACATTGTTTGGACTGTTGTCCTCATCTTTGTTGCTATATTCACCTTCAATATCTGTCTATATTTCTGAGATGAGGTATTGTAATTATTTACACTATTTACATTGTTTGGACTGTTGTCCTCATCTTTGTTGCTATATTCACCTTCAATATCTGTCTATATTTCTGAGATGTATAGTATTGTAATTATTTACACTATTTACATTGTTCGAACTGTTGTCCTCATCTTTATTGCTATATTCACCTTCAATATCTGTCTATATTTCTGAGATGAGGTATTGTAATTATTTACACTATTTACCTTGTTTGGACTGTTGTCCTCATCTTTGTTGCTATATTCACCTTCAATATCTGTCTATATTTCTGAGATAAAAATTATTATAATTATTTACACTATTTACATTGTTTGGACTGTTGTCCTCATCTTTGTTGCTATATTCACCTTCAATATCTGTCTATATTTCTGAGATGAGGTATTGTAATTATTTACACTATTTACATTGTTTGGACTGTTGTCCTCATCTTTATTGCTATATTCACCTTCAATATCTGTCTATTCTGAGATGAGGTATTGTAATTATTTACACTATTTACATTGTTTGGACTGTTGTCCTCATCTTTGTTGCTATATTCTTTACCTTCAATATCTGTCTATATTTCTGAGATGAGGTATTGTAATTATTTACACTATTTACATTGTTTGGACTGTTGTCCTCATCTTTATTGCTATGTTCACCTTCAATGTCTGTCTATATTTCTGAGATGAGGTATTGTAATTATTTACACTATTTACATTGTTTGGACTGTTGTCCTCATCTTTGTTGCTATATTTACCTTCAATATCTGTCTATATTTCTGAGATGAGGTATTGTAATTATTTACACTATTTACATTGTTTGGACTGTTGTCCTCATCTTTGTTGCTATATTCACCTTCAATATCTGTCTATATTTCTGAGATGAGGTATTGTAATTATTTACACTATTTACCTTGTTTGGACTGTTGTCCTCATCTTTTGTTGCTATATTCACCTTCAATATCTGTCTATATTTCTGAGATGAGGTATTGTAATTATTTACACTATTTACATTGTTTGGACTGTTGTCCTCGTCTTTGTTGCTATATTCACCTTCAATATCTGTCTATATTTCTGAGATGAGGTATTGTAATTATTTACACTATTTACCTTGTTTGGACTTATTTGTCCTCATCTTTTGTTGCTATATTCACCTTCAATATCTGTCTATATTTCTGAGATGAGGTATTGTAATTATTTACACTATTTACATTGTTTGGACTGTTGTCCTCATCTTTGTTGCTATATTCACCTTCAATATCTGTCTATATTTCTGAGATGTGAATATTGTAATTATTTACTATTTACATTGTTTGGACTGTTGTCCTCATCTTTGTTGCTATATTCACCTTCAATATCTGTCTATATTTCTGAGATGAGGTATTGTAATTATTTACACTATTTACCTTGTTTGGACTGTTGTCCTCATCTTTGTTGCTATATTCACCTTCAATATCTGTCTATATTTGAGATGAGGTATTGTAATTATTTACACTATTTACATTGTTTGGACTGTTGTCCTCATCTTTGTTGCTATATTCACCTTCAATATCTGTCTATATTTCTGAGATGAGGTATTGTAATTATTTACACTATTTACATTGTTTGGACTGTTGTCCTCATCTTTATTGCTATGTTCACCTTCAATATCTGTCTATATTTCTGAGATGAGGTATTGTAATTATTTACACTATTTACATTGTTTGGACTGTTGTCACCTCCATCTTTGTGCTATATTCACCTTCAATATCTGTCTATATATTTCTGAGATGAGGTATTGTAATTATTTACACTATTTACATTGTTTGGACTGTTGTCCTCATCTTTGTTGCTATATTCACCTTCAATATCTGTCTATATTTCTGAGATGAGGTATTGTAATTATTTACACTATTTACATTGTTCGAACTGTTGTCCTCATCTTTATTGCTATGAAACTACCTTCAATATCTGTCTATATTTCTGAGATGAGGTATTGTAATTATTTACACTATTTACATTGTTCGAACTGTTGTCCTCATCTTTTATTGCTATATTCACCTTCAATATCTGTCTATATTTCTGAGATGAGGTATTGTAATTATTTACACTATTTACATTGTTTGGACTGTTGTCCTCATCTTTGTTGCTATATTCACCTTCAATATCTGTCTATATTTCTGAGATGAGGTATTGTAATTATTTACACTATTTACATTGTTTGGACTGTTGTCCTCATCTTTATTACTATATTCCACCTTCAATATCTGTCTATATTTCTGAGATGAGGTATTGTAATTATTTACACTATTTACATTGTTTGGACTGTTGTCCTCATCTTTATTGCTATATTCACCTTCAATATCTGTCTATATTTCTGAGATGAGGTATTGTAATTATTTACTATTTACATTGTTCGGACTGTTGTCCTCATCTTTATTGCTATATTCACCTTCAATATCTGTCTATATTTCTGAGATGAGGTATTCTAATTATTTACACTATTTACATTGTTTGGACTGTTGTCCACTCATCTTTGTTGCTATATTCACCTTCAGTATCTTTGCATCATATATTTCTGAGATGAGGTATTCTAATTATTTACACTATTTACATTGTTCGGACTGTTGTCCTCATCTTTATTGCTATCTTCCTTCCTTCAGTATCTGTGTATCTGTATATTTCTGAGATGAGGTATTCTAATTATTTACACTATTTACATTGTTTGGACTGTTGTCCTCATCTTTATTGCTATATTCACCTTCAATATCTGTCTATATTTCTGAGATGAGGTATTCTAATTATTTACACTATTTACATTGTTCGGACTGTTGTCCTCATCTTTATTGCTATATTCACCTTCAATATCTGTCTATATTTCAAGATGAGGTATTCTAATTATTTACACTATTTACATTGTTCGGACTGTTGTCCTCATCTTTATTGCTATATTTCTGCCAATGTCTGTCTATATTTGAATGTGAGGTATTCTAATTATTTACACTATTTACATTGATTGGGACTGTTGTCCTCATCTTCCTTCTTTCTGTTACCTTCAATATCTGTCTATATTTCTGAGATGAGGTATTCTAATTATTTACACTATTTACATTGTTCGGACTATTTGTCCTCATCTTTATTGCTATATTCACCTTCAATATCTGTCTATATTTCTGAGATGAGGTATTCTAATTATTTACACTATTTACATTGTTCGGACTGTTGTCCTCATCTTTATTGCTATATTCACCTTCAATATCTGTCTATATTTCTGAGATGAGGTATTCTAATTATTTACACTATTTACATTGTTAGAACTGTTGTCCTCATCTTATTATATATTTCCTTTTCAATATATCCTATATTTCTGAGATGAGGTATTCTAATTATTTACACTATTTACATTGTTAGGACTGTTTGTCACTCATCTTTATTACTATATTACCATACAATATCTGTCTATATTTCTGAGATGAGGTATTGTAATTATTTACACTATTTACATTGTTCGGACTGTTGTCCTCATCTTTATGCTATATTCACCTTCAATATCTGTCTATATTTCTGAGATGAGGTATTCTAATTATTTACACCTAATTACCATTGTTGGACTGTTCATCCTCATCTTTATTGCTATATTCACCTTCAATATCTGTCTATATTTCTGAGATGAGGTATTCTAATTATTTACACTATTTACATTGTTTGGATATTGTCCTCCATCTTTGTGCTATATTCTACCTTCAATATCTGTCTATATTTCTGAGATGAGGTATTCTAATTATTTACACTATTTACATTGTTTGGACTGTTGTCCTCATCTTTGTTGCTATATTCACCTTCAATATCTGTCTATATTTCTGAGATGAGGTATTCTAATTATTTACACTATTTACATTGTTCGGACTGTTGTCCTCATCTTTATTGCTATATTCACCTTCAATATCTGTCTATATTTCTGAGATGAGGTATTCTAATTATTTACACTATTTACATTGTTGGGACTGTTGTCCTCACATCTTTATTGCTATATTCACCTTCAATATCTGTCTATATTTCTGGATGAGTATTCTAATTATTTACACTATTTACACATTGTTCGAACTGTTGTCCTCATCTTTATTGCTATATTCACCTTCAATATCTGTCTATATTTCTGAGATGAAATTATTCTAATTATTTACACTATTTACATTGTTAAGATGACTGTTGTCCTCATCTTTATTGCTATATTCACCTTCAATATCTGTCTATATTTCTGAGATGAGGTATTCTAATTATTTACACTATTTACATTGTTCGAACTGTTGTCCTCATCTTCTGTGCTATATTCACCTTCAATATCTGTCTATATTTCTGAGATGAAATTATTGTAATTATTTACACTGTTTACATTAGTTGAACTGTTGTCCTCATCTTTATTGCTATATTCACCTTCAATATCTGTCTATATTTCTAAGATGAGGTATTTCTAATTATTTAAACTATTTACAATGTTCTGACTTTTGTCCTCAACTTTATTGCTATATTCACACCTTCAATATCTGTCTATGTTTCTGGATAAGAGGTATTCTAATTATTTAAACTATTTACAATGTTCTGACTTTTGTCCTCATCTTTATTGCTATATTCACCTTCAATATCTGTCTATATTTCTGAGATGAGGTATTGTAATTATTTACACTATTTACATTGTTCGAACTGTTGTCCTCATCTTTATTGCTATATTCACCTTCAATATCTGTCTATATTTCTGAGATGAGGTATTCTAATTATTTACACTATTTACATTGTTCGGACTGTTGTCCTCATCTTTATTGCTATATTCACCTTCAATATCTGTCTATATTTCTGAGATGAGGTATTCTAATTATTTACACTATTTACATTGTTCGAACTGTTGTCCTCATCTTTATTGCTATATTCACCTTCAATATCTGTCTATATTTCTGAGATCAGGTATTGTAATTATTTACACTATTTACATTGTTTGGACTGTTGTTCTCATCTTTGTTGCCATATTCACCTTCAATATCTGTCTATATTTCTGAGATGAGGTATTGTAATTATTTACACTATTTACATTGTTCGAACTGTTGTCCTCATCTTTATTGCTATATTCACCTTCAATATCTGTCTATATTTCTGAGATGAGGTATTCTAATTATTTACACTATTTACATTGTTCGGACTGTTGTCCTCATCTTTATTGCTATATTCACCTTCAATATCTGTCTATATTTCTGAGATGAGGTATTCTAATTATTTACACTATTTACATTGTTCGAACTGTTGTCCTCATCTTTATTGCTATATTCACCTTCAATATCTGTCTATATTTCTGAGATGAGGTATTCTAATTATTTACACTATTTACATTGTTCGAACTGTTGTCCTCATCTTTATTGCTATATTCACCTTCAATATCTGTCTATATTTCTGAGATGAGGTATTGTAATTATTTACACTATTTACATTGTTCGGACTGTTGTCCTCATCTTTATTGCTATATTCACCTTCAATATCTGTCTATATTTCTGAGATAGGGTGTATGAAATATTCACATTATCTTTTGAACTGTTATCCCCATCTTTATTGCTATATTCAAAATTTTTCAGCCATTGTATACTTAGGATTCAGGATTCAGTTTGAAAATTCCAATAAATCTCACTTGAAGAAGGCCAGTGTGTATAACAGCCGAAACATCATGAATATGCAAAAAAAAAGAAAACTGCAATCTGAACAGTATAAATAGTGCAAATACAAAGCTAATTTGTAAAAGCCCTGTTTGATTAATTATTTACACTAGCTTCTTCAAGCTAGTGTAAACAATTTATTACATAAAATTTTGGCTGTTTGGTTCTCTGACTTTCCTCAGGTCTTTGTCACCAAATTTTCTACTTTGAATTTCAGATTGAGATCTCATTACAGCCAATATGAACCGACTCTGCATCAATTTCGGATGAAGTATGAAATCGCCATGAAACAGAAGATGTTGACCAAAATTGAGTTGGAACGATCACAGGAACATTGCACGGGGCTTATCAACATGATCAAAAATTTAGATTTGGGAAGTGATAATGTTGCAGTAAACCAAGGTGAGAACTTTTACTCTGTTTTTTCTGGAATTTAAAAGTTTGCATGTTTGTGTGTATTTTAGGTAGAGTGCTTGTTTACAGATGATAAACAAAGAAGCAGCATACAAAAGCTTGGGTTTCTACAACAGACCATTATTTTTTCATGACAATTGTCATGCAAGGATGTGTCTCATGGTACTGTGAATATTGGCACGAAACGAGAAATTGGAGAGTCAAGTTTGAATTCCAGTTGAACCCCTTGCATTCACTTACATGCTTTGGAAAAGACATGCATCCATCACTTCCCTCAAGCTATGGCTCAAATTACAGGTCAGACTGGGTTCCATAGCCTTGGTTGGCAACCAGTCTGATGTAGAATGTAATAGCAACCTACTGTGGGAAAATCTTCTGCCCAGTCAGTCATGTCTCTTTCGAGGCATGATAGTCCAAGCATGTATCCCGTATAGCACTTAACTGATTGACATGAAAGAAAATTCTCAATGTCTCTTTGGTATGTCTATATCCTTTTTTATTCAGTTGTAAATAGTGAGGCTTAGAAGAGATACCAAGAGAAAAAATATTGCGTGTGACAAGAGACAGAGCCAAGTGGAAGTCCATGATCACTTTCATCCTGAAGGGACACGCCACATGAAGAAGTTATGAGAAGTAAGAATAAAAATGGTTCAGCTCAAGTCAGCTTTGTGCTTAGTGGAACAGCCAATTTACTGCAGGAGCAGGGCTGAAAAGAGAAAAAAAGAGAAAGATTCTGTCGTTTCAAGAAGCTAGGGTCATATAATTGTGCTGGTGTCAGAAAACATTTCCAGGTTCCTTTATTACTTGCATCATAAGAAAATCAAAGTCTATTCATGCTGAAGGCACAATTTCCTCTTTTCAATGTCTAATACAATGAATAAAAATAATTTAGCTGAAAGCATTTTGCTGTTTCTTGAAATGTGGATCCCTGTGTGCTTTTAAAAGATCAGTGCAATTTTTACCTATCATTTTAATACCATCTTAAGCTTGCCATGGACCTTCCTCTCTATTAACCCACTTCAAAATATCATTCTGCCTTCATTTTGGCCACAGCTCAGTCTGTGAGGCCTTTTTTCTGTCATTATCCACTCAGCATTTATTTTATTCATTTGGCTCATCGGGGTTAGCGCAACATTTGTTGGTCACCCTTCATATATTTGCTTGCTCATATTATTCAGTTTTCTTCATGGACGTTTATCAAAGAAGCCCTAATGATCTCTCTCACATATTTTTCCAATTGATTAAAGACTTGACACCTGATGTTTTTCAAAACTACCTCACTGTCATAATACTTAAATATTTCATGACTAGACAAAAATATACGTTTTATAATGTTGTTTAGTGAGATAACGTCCTCAACTTGTCATTATCTGACCTGCATAAAAGACTATTTGGATATTTTTTTTCACAGTTCAGTACCTGCTAGATGTGATTCAGGATGATGTGATTCAGGATGTGCATTGTGGTTTTGGATGTTCATTGTGTTGCATGATGTGCATTTCGGTGCTGGATGTGCATTGTTGTTTGGGATGTACGTTGCTGTGATGGATGTGTGTTGTAGTTCAAAATGTGTATTATGGTGCTGGATGTGCATTGTAGTTCATGATGTGTGTTTTGTGGCTGGATGTCTGTTGGGGTGCTAGATGAGCATTGTGGTTTAGAATGTGCATTGTGCTCATTGTGCTGCTGGATGTGCATTAATTTTCATGATGTGTGTTTTGGTTCTGGATGTGCAGTGTGGTGCTTGTTGTGCATGATGTGCATTGTGACTCAGAAAGTGTGTTTCACTGCTGGATGTGTGTTGTAGTGCATAATGTGCGTTGTGGTGCATGATGTGCATTTTAGTCCAGGATGTGTGTTGTGGTGTTGGATGTGCATTTGGGAGCTGAATGTGCATTGTGGTTCAGATGTGAATTCTAGTGCTTGATATGCGTTTTCCTGATGGATGTGCATTGGGGTGCATTATGTGCGATTTGGTTGTGGATGTGCATTGTGGCTCATTGTGAGTTGTGGTGTTGGATGTGCATTGTGGTGCATCGTGTACTGATGAATGTGCATTCTAGTTTTGGATTTAAGTTGTGGTGATGGATAAGCATTGTTGTGCAGGATGTGTATTTTAGTGCTGTGGATATTGGCTCAGAATGAGAAATTGGAGAGCTAAGTTCAAATTCCTGTTGAATTTGTTGCATTCACTTTCATGCATATCAGAATAGAGGAAGTGTTGTGGTGCAGTGGATATTGCCTCAGAATGAGAAATTGGAGAGCTAAGTTCAAATTCTAGTTGAATTTGTTGCATTTACATATGAGCAAATACCGACGGGAAAGGTATTAATCCTTCTCTTCTCTCTCCAGCTATGGGTTAAATAGCTAGACAGATTGAGTTCTTTAGTCTTGGATGGCAACCAGTCTACTGCAGAAAATAATGGCAATCTACTGCAGGAAAACATTCTGCTCAGTCAATTATGTTTCTTTCAAGACTTGATTAACCAAGCATGTATCATGTATGGCACCTAACTGACTGTGTTTGATGATAAATTACATCATGCAGCAAGGCTCCTTATTGAAAGGTTTTGAGGTGAATGGAACCAGCTCTGTTGTTCCCAGGTCCACTTGGACCTGGGTGGGTAGCACTTGTTAAGGTTCCAGTATGGGCAAACAGTGAATCCCCAATCTGAGATCAAACACTTTAAAAATTTTATAGTATAAATTTACCAGCAATACATTTCTGTCAGAAAATGAAAATTACCAGTTATACATTTTTGTCAAAGAAATTATTGATGCTCCCAAGAAAATTAAATTTTGGCATTAAATGACCCATCAGGAGTTGATATGTAGTGAAATCAAAACATTAAGATTACCATTTTTGCAGATTCAGTCAGTTAAGTGCCACACATGATACATGCTTGGGTGATCATGTCTCGAAAGAGACATGACTGACTGGGCAGAAGATTATCCCGCAGTAGGTTGCCATTGCTTTCTGCGGTAGACTGGTTGCCGACCAAGGCTATAGACCCCAATCTGTCCTGCTATTTAACCCATAACTGGAAGGCAGAGATGGATTAATACCTTTCCCAAAGGTGTAAGTGAATACAATGGATTCAACTGGAATTTGAACTCGGCTCCCCGGTTTCTCATTCCGAGCCGATACCCACTGTACCACAACGCACATTAGTTGAAATAAAAAGACTCTTCACATGGGTGGATCTGATTGAAACTCACTTTGAACTTTGAATATTGCATAGCTGGCGCACATATTTGTATAATCTTGTAAATAAACAATCTAATAAAGAAACTATAAAAATTTAAATTCCCTATTAAATTTAAATTCTTGTGCTAAACGCAACAACCCAGTTAGTAGGAATAGAAAGGGTAAAGAGAACATGTGCTTCTCTTTTCCTTGAGGTCAAAATAGGCACAAACAACAGAACAAGACTCAACCACTGCATAAAATTTTAAAAGAAAAACATTTATTACATAAGTAAAGACAAAAATGGTAAAAAATCCCAAATTTGTACAAAAATTTCCTTTTTTGTACCAGTTAAGGCAGCATAACAAATTTTTGAATTTTGAAAAGGATTCCCATTGAAAAACAAAAAGAAGGGTTACATTTTTGGAAAAGACAAGGTTTCAATAACAAAAAGAGAAAACAATTCCAAAAGGCAGAAAAAAAAATGAAGGTATAACGGCCTTTCAGCAAAAATGTAAACACATACTTTTACTTGTCCCATAGTAATTTTAGAAAAGTACTTTTTAAATGGATGTGCATTGTGGTACAGTGGATATTGACTCGGAATGAGAAATTGAGGAGCCAAGTTCAAATTCCAGTTGAATTCATTGCATTCATTTACAGGCAAATACCCTTGGAAAAGGTATTAATCCATCTCTTCCTTCCAGGACAGATTGGGTTCTATAGCCTTGGCTGGCAACCAGTCTACCACAGAAAGCAATGGCAACCTACTGCAGGATAATTCTCTGCCTAGTCAGTCATGTCTCTTTCAAGACATGATCGCCCAAGCGTGTTTCACATATGGCACTTAACTGACTGACTGAATATAATAGTTGGAATCATGATTGACTTCTGGTCATAAAGTGGGGGAACGGTTTTCTATTGTTATTAAGTAATAAACTGATCACCCACTAATAATTACATAATAATAAAATACATCTCTTCTCCCTCTTGTTATGAGTCAAATAAAAGAACAGATTGGGTTCTATAGCCTTGGTCGGCAACCAGTCTACCGCAGAAAGCAATGGCAACCTACTGCAGGATAATCTTCTGCCCAGCCAGTCATGTCTCTTTCGAGACATGATCGCCCAAGCGTGTATCACGTATGGCACTTAACTGACTGACTGACTTTTTAAATTGCTACCGTTCATGCTTGAGAAGGTTTCTTTGAATACTTTTTTATCTAACCTCCGAAGAATTTTCTTTTCTGGACTTCAAGTTTCTCTGCATATTCATACTTTCAATAGCATTTCAATAACTTTCTTTGTTCAATGCTAAGACAGAATGACATTATTAATACAAACGTGTAAACCTAAAAAGAAAGTAAGCTAACTTGTAAAAGTATGTATACATTTTTTAAGATCCTGTAGATAAAATTGTCAAGATTTTTCCTTCTCAGCTAAGTTTCTCACTAACAGGTTTGACATGTATCTAGTAACTTAACACAGATTCAATAACTGATTTTATATTCATTGAATCTGTGTTAAGTTACTTCATTCTCATGGCACTTATGATTTATTAATGATTTCTTATATTCATTTGTCTATATTTATGAGAATAGATAGTATTCACAGTATTTACATTATTCGGACTATTGTCCTCATTTTTGTTGCCATTAGTACGACGTTTAATAATAGATCATTCTATTTATCTATATTTCTGAGAAGAGGTAGTATTCACAGTATTTACATTATTCGGACTATTGTCCTCATCTTTGTTGCCATTTGTACGACGTTTAAGAATAGATCATTCTATTTGTCTATATTTTTGAGATGAGGTAGTATTTACAATATTTACATTATTTGGACTATTGTCCTCATCTTTGTTGCCATTTGTATGACATTTAATAATAAATCATTCTATTTGCCTATATTCTGAGATGAGGTAGTATTCACAGTGCTTATGCTATTCAGACTATTGTCCTCATCTTTGTTATGTTGCCATTTGTACAACATTTAATAATAAATCATTCTATTTGTCTATATTTCTGAGATGAGGCAGTATTCACAGTATTTACATTATTTGGACTATTGTCCTCATCTTTGTTGCTATTTGTATGACATTTTATAATAGATCATTCTATTTATCTATATATCTGTGATGAGGTAGTATTCACAGTATTTACATTATTTGGACTATTGTCCTCATCTTTGTTGCCATTTGTATGACATTTAATAATAGATCATTCTATTTGTCTATATTCTGAGATGGGGTAGTATTTACAGTATTTACATTATTCGGACTATTGTCCACATCTTTGTTGCTATTTGTATGACATTTTATAATAGATCATTCTATTTGTCTATATATCTGTGATGAGGTAGTATTCACAGTATTTACATTATTTGGACTATTGTCCTCATCTTTGTTGCTATTTGTATGACATTTTATAATAGATCATTCTATTTATCTATATATCTGTGATGAGGTAGTATTCACAGTATTTACATTATTTGGACTATTGTCCTCATCTTTGTTGCCATTTGTATGACATTTAATAATAGATCATTCTATTTGTCTATATTCTGAGATGGGGTAGTATTTACAGTATTTACATTATTCGGACTATTGTCCACATCTTTGTTGCTATTTGTATGACATTTTATAATAGATCATTCTATTTATCTATATATCTGTGATGAGGTAGTATTCACAGTATTTACATTATTTGGACTATTGTCCTCATCTTTGTTGCTATTTGTATGACATTTTATAATAGATCATTCTATTTATCTATATATCTGTGATGAGGTAGTATTCACAGTATTTACATTATTTGGACTATTGTCCTCATCTTTGTTGCCATTTGTATGACATTTAATAATAGATCATTCTATTTGTCTATATTCTGAGATGGGGTAGTATTTACAGTATTTACATTATTCGGACTATTGTCCTCATTTTTGATGCCATTTGTATGACGTTTTAGCCATTGTATGCTTCGGTCTTCATCAGGTGCTAGGTATTTCGAACCGAACACTTTATTGAAATCACTGGGGCATATCATTCTCATCCCTTGTGTAGTAGTGCTTCTTTTGGAAGTCATGAGTTATCTCCCTCTAACACTGAATGTTACTTGTTCACCACTGCTGTAGCCTGGTATTGAACTCACAACTGAGCTCAATACCAGACTACAGCAGTGGGGAACTTACCTCAACTTAACTCATGACTTCCAGAAGAGGCATTAGGCAAGGAATGGTTTTCATATACCCCAGTGATTGTTATAAAGGGTTTGGTTCGAAATTCCTAGCATCTGAAGAAGTCCAAAGCGTACTACAGCCAAAACATTGTACAAATGGCAACAAAGATGAGGACAATAGTCCGAATAATGTAAATACTGTTTTTATATCCACTATTCCTTAAAAGAAGGGCAGTTAAATCAAGGTTGTTTTACTTTATATGTTTCTACAATTTTTATCATTTAACAGATATGACCCAGACAAATAGGATTTGTGGAAAAGGGGGAATCAAACTGGACAGTGAAGGACTTGGACCAACTCAAAGGGCTCTAGCCTCAGAAAGAGAAAAAGTTAAAAAAACACCACCAGTTTCTACAAAGCCCAAGGTAATTTATTATTTTATCTTTCAAAAAAAATAAATATACTAGAGTGGTTTCCCCAATACTTTCCCTACAGTTTTATACTCGTTTATATTTCTAAGATGAGGTCGTATTTACATTATTACACTGTTTGGATTGTTGCCCTCATTTTTATTGCCATATTTACAATGTTTCAGCCATTGTATGCTCTGGCTTTCTTCAGTTTGCTGGGAACTTTTTAGCTAAACCCTTTATTTATATCATTTGGGGATATCATTCTCATTTCGTGTGCGATACTACATTCGGTTTCCATGTAGTTACCTCCCTTTAACTCAAATCTAAGTTATTTGTTCACCACTGCTGTAGCCAGGTATTGAACTCACAACTCTGGAACTAACCAATGCTTATATCTACTGAGCCATATGTCATTGAGGGACATGTCCTTGAGGACACATGACCCAGTGGATATTAGTGTTGGTTAGTTCCAGTGACTTGACCCAGAGAGTTGAGTTAAAGGGAGATAACTACATGGCAACTGGAAGTGGCATTGCACATGAAATGAGTATTATATACCCCAGTGATCGAAATAAAGGGTTTCGTTTAAAATTTCATCGCACCTGAAGAAGGCCAGAGTGTACAACGGCTGAAACGTTGTTAACATAGTAATAAAGATGAGGAAAACAGTCCAAACAATGTAAATAAAATCTTATATTCACCATTTTTATATCTTTTAGACTGACTGGTTGTCACTCAAGGCTTAGAAGCTCAGTCGACCCTCACATCTAGCAAGAGAGAAAAGATAGATTTATACATTTTCCAATTCTTACAAAACCGAAGTCAATCTACGACCTTATCTATCAAAAAATTAAAAATATGCTACACTTTATCAGCCCATTTTTTAAAATACCAGCGCATCGACTATTATTCTCTCCACAGCTTCCTGTGACTTGCTGCGACTTCTGACAAAAAATAGTGAAGTGGTTTTCCCAATGTGTTTTCTACAGTCTATCTCATAGACTGGCTGCCATCCCAACCTAGAAATATCAGTCTGTGCTGTTATTTAACCGACATCTAGCAGGAGAGAAAAGATGGAGTCATACCTTTCCCAAAGGTATTAGTGTGCACACTCAACTTGAATTTGAACTTTGCTCATTGATTCCACTCTCTCACCAGGTGGCTTACGGCCATATCACGTTGAATACACTGGTTCTCACTCGGTCACTGAAGTTAAGCAACATTGAGCCTGGTCAGTACTTAGATGGGTGACCAATTGGGAATACCAGGTGCTGTAAGTGTTTAGTGACAGATGTGCACTGTGGTGCAGTGGATATCAGCTTGGAAAGAGAAATTGGTGAGTCGAGTTCAAATTCCAATTGAATACCCTGCATTCACTTAAGCACTGGTACCCTTGGGAAAGGTATTAATCCACCCCTTCCCTCCAGTTATGGATTAAATAACAAATGTAGGACTTGGGGGCCCTGCCCTTAAAGACAAATCCCAATGAATCTTGAGACTCAAAAAGAAAAAAGTATTACTAGATGCAAAACTTATATAAAAATGAAATAAATTGTTGAAAGAAAAAAGGTATTACCAGCAATAAATAAATAAAAATTCAGTTGGCAATACATGACTCGCCGAGGTTGATATGCCATAAAACAAAACAGCCAACCAACCAACTATCTATCAGTCTGTTCATATCTATCTCAATCTGTTTATCAATCTAAGTTTCATGAAATTCAACTGACAAAGTCTGTTTTCTTTAAAAAAAAAATGATTATTTAAGACTAGCAGTATAGCCTGGCGTTGCTCAGGTGTAATGAAAGCTTTAAAACTAATCCATGGTCCTGGAGCTCAGACTCTTTGGACGTTGGCATGAAAGACTAAAAAGTTTCCAGTTAAAGTGAAACCGTAGACGGAAAGAAAAATGAATGAATGTAAGTCAGATTTTGATTTCCTGGTATCGATTTATACATACATACATATATATATATATATATATATATATATATATATATATATATTATCGATTTTCTGCACTATTGTAAAAACTGCAACCTTGAAACTTCTGAATATCGTTTCTTATGCCTTTGTCTATGAGTGTATCAAATTTGATTAGAATCAGACCACTCCTTCTATAACCTGATTTTTCCGATTATCGATTTTCAATATTTATCGGGGGTACCTTGACACAAAACCTAGCTAAGAACACTTGCAGATGCTTATCGTACAACTGTGTAAATTTTCAAGAAAATAGGTTCAGCCTTTTCGGAGTCTATAGGTAACGGATACACACACACACAGACACACACACACACAGACAAAGTTCCATTTATAAATAAGTTAAGATTAGATTTAGATAGATAGATTTAGATAGATATTTTATACACATTTTAAAAATACAATAAATAAAAATTTAGTTGGCAATAAATGACCCGCCGAGGTGTTGATATGCCATAAAAAAAAAAAAAGAAACAACCAAACTCTCACCAGGTAATTATTATATTATCTGCGCAGCCATTTCTTCAGCCCATAAATATTGTTTTTCAAGAGAAGTTAATTACTAACATAAATGTATTCCAGTCTTGATTATAAAAGATAAAACCTTACTTATTCAGATAACCTGAGACTATTATCTCTCTGGCTACTGATGTAAAAAAGAAATGCAGTAATAATCACATGTTATTATGTTGTGTGTTCGGATTTGTTCTGACTTGATCCAGCAAATAGAAGCATCAAAAATTAATAAAAGAACGTTCTTTATTTGCAATGCTCTTTCAGGATGTTACCAATCATGGCTATTTACAGCTATAAAAAATAGCAAGTAAAGAATTAAAATGAAAGGAAATACTAATTAGAATTATTAATGATAGTTGGTGACAATGTTTCATGTCATAAAAACTGAAGATGAAAGTAAATATGTGTCAAAAATTAATAATAATGGCTGATAATGATTTCCTTAATACTAAACTATCGCCTGGTTCATACTCCACCCACGTCTATTGAACAGGTATAGAGGCTCATCCCTTGTTCCCTGTTTAGGATGTGGTTTCTGGTTTTCTCTTTTCCAATCTTCTTACTCTTACGTAGCCCCCTGCGCATCACCTTGCTTGGGGTGATATGATTAAAAAAAATTAAAAAATGAAGATAAAGGTAAATACTTGTCAGAAATTGATAATAATGGCTGACAATGCTTCATTTGATAATTGTTAACAATGCTTCATTTAATAAAAAATGAAGATATATGTAAATATTTGTAAAAAAATGAATAATAATGGCTGACAATGCTTCATTTAATATAAAATGAAGATGAAATTTCATAATTATTAATAACTAGCAGTATAGCCCAGTGTTGCTCGGGTGTCATGAAAGCTTTAAAACTAATCCATGGTCCTGGAGCTCAGACTCTTTGGACGTTGGCATGAAAGACTAAAAAGCAATAGTTGTTTCCAGTTAAAGCAAAACCGTAGACTTAAAGAAAAATGAATGGATGTAAGTCAAATTTTGATTTCCTGGTATCGATAGCAAATAAGTTTTTTCGTCATAAACTGAATTTTGAAGGCTAAATAAGTCCTCTGAGTAAATGGTATCATGGCTGAGACTAAGAACTACAATTATACCTACTTAGAGCCAAACCCAAAGCAAAAACTAAAATAAAAGAGGTGAAAAAAATACAGACATACAGGCAGATAAACAGACACACACATAAACATCTTGCCTTTTATATATATATATATATATATATATATATATATATATATATATATATATTATCGATTTTCTGGGCTATTGTAAGAATTGCAACCTTGAAACTTCTGAATATCATTTTTTATGTCTTTGTCTATGAGTGTATCAAATTTGATTAAAATCGGACCACTCCTTCTATAACCTGACTTTTTCAATTATCGATTTTCGATATTTATCAGGGGTACCTCGACACAAAACCTTGCTAAGAACACTTGTAGACGCTTATGGTACAACGGTGTAAATTTTCAAGAAAATCAGTTCAGCCATTTCAGAATTTATAGGTAACGGACACACACACACACATACACACACAGTGACAAAGTTCCATTTATAAATAAGTTTAGATTACTGACAATGCTTGCTCTGATAAATAGCAGTATAAAGTTATAAACAACAGTTGATGAAATTAATCCCAAAAAAATCAGTGTATAATAGTAATACCATCTCATATAAAACCCTCAGAAAGCATAAAAAGTGGAGAGTTCAACAGAAAGAACATTTTACTACAGAAATATCTATTTGTGGTGTGTAATCTTTAAGGAAAAAATGGCAGAATACTTAATTTTCCAGAACTTTCAAAGATACAATAAGTATTGTGAAAACATTTATTCTCTCTCACCTTTTATTTTCTCTTCATTGTAAACATTTTGCCAAGTTATGGTTGAAGCAATAATTGCTTAAAGATTTTGGTACAAAAATATTAGTTTTGCTACCTGATAGAATTATTTATATGTAGGTTTTGGGTTAGTAAGGTTACTTGTAACTCTATAGTCAATGTGTATATTAAATCCTTCATTCTTTTTTTTTTGTTTGTTTCTTTTGTTTTTTGCCTACCAGAGAGACTCCAAATTTCCATTTGACACAAGAGAAAATCCATATCTTCCTCCAGCTAAAGGTCTATCAAGTCATTCAATCAGGACTGGAGGCTTTAAGCTCACAAAGACAATCATAGCGCACAAATGTTCTATCAGCAGGTTTGTAATCCTTACTTTTGCTTTCATACTGAAACCTTCTGTTTGAAATCCAGGATTATTCCCAAGCGATTTTTGGTAGCATGCAACCCAGAAGAGTTTGCCACATGTTACTTTGAGAGGATATAGAAATCACCAAGTAACCCCAATTGCCTCTAGAAATGCAATGAAAAACCTGGTATAGAGTGCCAATGTTCTATGAGGATGTAAGGATGCTGAAGACACTTATCTTATTTTGGTAGAGATAAGTTATGTGGATCACATGATGATTGCTTTATGACAGAAATCCATACAGTGACAAAAGCAGCAGTCAAATTCAGTTCATTTTATAGCAGCCAAACCAAAAGGTGTCAGGAAGAGGGTAGGAGAATACTGATGAGAGCAAGAGAGAGAGAGAGGAAGCAAGTTAGTGAGATAGTAGATGACTATTGATTTTACATTTGAATTCTTGAAGATTGTAGCTGTCAGGAAAGCAAGTAAATGGGAGGGAATTCCACAGGTGGGAAGTGCGAGAGAAGAAGCTGATGGAGTAGAATTTGCATTTACAATTTATTGGTTTCACAGTAAAAGGATGGGTCCTAGTTGCTAATCTTGTGACTCAAGCAAATTCATGTATGGGGGGTACCAGTGAGCTAAGTTCATCAGAGCAGAAGCCGTGAAAGTATTTGTAGAAGAGATACAGGGAAGCTACATTGCACCAATGAGAAAGTGACTGCATCCGAGCTGCCAAGTTGGGATTGATCACATTGCAGATTCTCTGTTGGATTTTGTCACGGACCCCTAGGTGGATAGCAGGGGCACACCCAAATAAAGACAAAAAAGGTTAAAAATACAAAATTTGCACAAAAATTTTTATTTGTGCACCTATCAAGGCAGCATAACAAGTTTTGGAAAAATAAAAAGAAAGGTTACATTTTTGGAAAAAACAAGGTTTCAATGACAAAAAAAAAATAAAACAATTCAGAAAGGCAGAAAAAAAAAGTGAACCACCTTTCAGAAAAAAAAAATGTAAATACCTACTTTTACTTGTCTCATCATAATTTTAGAAAAGTCCCTTTTAAATTCACGCTGTTCATGCTTCTGAAAATTTTTTGAATTCTTTTTGTTCTTTCTTATCCAACCTCATGATAATGTTCTCTTCTGAACAAGTTTCTCTGCAGATGGCTGATAACTGCTGCCTTCTTCCTTGATGTCAGTTTGCCTGCCCTCTTTCTATCAAAATGTCTTCTGCCTCTGTCCACTGACCTGAGTTCTGTTTATTAGGAAAAATAGGCTCACAAAGCCCCAATTGGGTTCTTACTAAGGCTTCAGACCTTGTCTCTCATTGGTCAGTATATATAAAAAAAAATAATTCCCTATAACTTGAAAATGATCCTTCACAAATATTGCTGAATTTTAACCTGCTTCTTCTTCTATGTGCCTTGTCCTTTCAGGGCATATGCGATCATGGCATTCCACATCTCCCTATCCCTGGTGGCTCTTAGCATGCTTTCTCCTGTTACCCCACGCAACCCCCATTCTGTCATCCACCTGCTCAGGCCCTTCAAATATGTTATCTGCTGCTTTCCCCTGTCTCTTTTTCCCTCTATCAGGCCTGTTAGTATCAGGTTCTCCAAACCCTCCTTCTTCATTGCATGTCCCAGGAACTTTAGCTGTCTTTTCCTGATACTCAGTATTAATTTCTTTTTTGTTTCTGTCCTTTCCAGAACCTAATCATTGCTCACATGCTCGATCCATGATATCCGCAGCATCCTTCTGTAGAATCACATTTCAGTTGCTTCAAGTTTTTCCTTCATCTTTGATGATATTGCCCAGCATTCACTGCCATATTGAAGAACCGACATCACATAGCAATCCAGTATTCTTCTTTGTTTCTAACTAATTTTCCTGTCACTTAATACTCTACTCAGCTTCTGATATGCATCCTTTGCCATGCCAATTCAGCTTCGGATCTCTGTGTCACAGTTTCTGTCTTCTGTTAGAACACTTCTCATATATTTAAATTTTTCTACCTGTTTGATTTTAGTATCCCCCACATATATTTGGCATTTTTGGCAGCTCTTTTTGCTTATGACCATGCATTTGGTTTTCTTGCAGTTTATTTGTAGTCCTTTCTTGTCACTCTCTTCAGCTACATTCTGTAGGAGGTCTTGTAGTTTCCTTTCCGGGTCTGCAATCAGCAGTATATCATCTGTGTACTTTATGTTCTTCAAATTGTGGCCACCGATGACAAATCCTGGCATAACATCTAGAGTCATCAGAATAGTCTCGCTGTACAAGTCGAATAGATCTGATGAAAAGACACATCCTTGTCTTACACCCCTTTTTATTTTTGTATATCTGCTGAATTCGTTACCTATCCGTATGCAGGTGGTTTGCAGCCAGTAGAGATTCTTGATTACTCTTATCAGTCAGTTAAGTGCCATACGTGATACACGCTTGGGCGATCATGTCTTGAAAGAGACATGACTGACTGGGCAGAATATTATCCCGCAGTAGGTTGCCATTGCTTTCTGCGGTAGACTGGTTGCCGACCAAGGCTATAGAACCCAATCTGTCCTGTTATTTAACCCATAACTGGAAGGAATAGACGGATTAATACCTTTCCCAAGGGTATTTGCGCGTAAGTGAATACAATGATGAATTCAGCTGCAATTCGAACTCGGCTTCCCGATTTCTCATTCCGAGCCGATATCCATTGCACCACAATGCACATCCTACATCATTACTCTTATACCTTTCCCAAATATGTTGAGGCTGCTGAGCATCTCCATCAATTCTTTGTGGCATATTTTTTCAAACGCCTTTGCATAATCGATAAAACGTAAGTACAACACTGAGCCAAAAAAGATTTTTACAAATGTAACAAGTTTTACAAAAACCATCTGGCCTTCATAAAGATATAATTCTCTCAAAAGAATGTGTACTAAATTAAAATAACGTACACGATTAAACATTTATTAGAGGTAACATTTTTAAAGTAGTAAAAATAAAAATTTTTTAAGTTACTGTTTGATATTTTTGTTGATATATTTTTTAAATAATGAAAATTATTAAACAAAAATGATAATATTAGAAATGAGAAAGAATAATTTAAATTTTGGTACAGTGTAAAAATTAATATAGGAACTATTTTTAGTAAAAAGATAACATTGTATTAATAACTGATTTAGAATGTTACTAACACAGTTTCTTTGAAAACAAAAGCATGAAATCAATGAAAATTAATCTGTAAAAATTTTTTTAAAAAATTCCAAATTTGTGTCATGAAAAACTTATCAAAATGAGGCCAGAGGGTTTAATCTTTCCATGGTAAAATTTTACTGGATGAAGCTGGCTTTCATGCTTTCAAAAACCAGCCAAATTTGAATTGAAAATGGGATAGTTTGACTGGATGGTGACTCATGACTTTTTAACTGATGAAAATTCCAGATAATATTACTACTACTGATACTCCTAGTTAAAATGAAGCAATTGAAATGAAGAAATCCTATCAAAAATTAATAATGCTTGACAATGCTTCATCTAATCAAAATTCCAGATAATATTACTACTACTAATACTACTAGTGGAAATAAAGCAATTGAAATGAAAATGAAAGAAATCCTAGACAAAAATGAATAATGCTTGATAATCCTTCATCTAATCAAAATTCCAGATAATATTACTACTACTAATACTACTAGTGGAAATAAAGCAATTGAAATGAAGATGAAAGAAATCCTAGTCAAAAATGAATAATGCTTGACAATGCTTCATCTAATCAAAATTCCAGATAATATTACTACTACTAATACTACTAGTGGAAATAAAGCAATTGAAATGAAGATGAAAGAAATCCTAGTGAAAAATGAATAATGCTTGACAATGCTTCATCTAATCAAAATTCCAGATAATATTACTACTACTAATACTACTTGTGGAAATAAAGCAATTGAAATGAAGATGAAAGAAATCCTAGTGAAAAATGAATAATGCTTGACAATGCTTCATCTAATCAAAATTCCAGATAATATTACTACTACTAATACTACTAGTGGAAATGAAGCAATTGAAATGAAGATGAAAGAAATCCTAGTCAAAAATTAATCATTCTTGATAATCCTTCATCTAATCAAAATTCAAATATAATTATTCCACAAGTTATTTTTCTTGGAATTTCCTTTTTAGCTTTTTATCATAACATCTTTTTTTTTTTTCATGACATACCAGACCCAGGTATTTCAACAGGGGAAAATGAAGCACGAAAAATTGCTTGGCTCTGCAACACATTTTACTGGAACGTCAGCAATGCTCCATTCTTTCATCAGTCATCAAATATGCTAATAAATTTTTTCAAGAATTTTTTTCTCTCATAGATGCTTCTAGGTCTTGGCACCAAAAATTCCTGCAGAGGTAATGCAGTTCTCAACGGGAAATATTATTCTGAGAAAATTTATACATATCCTAATTTGGAAGCTTTTTTTTTGAGAAGCTTTTTTTCCTGATATTCTGACTACATGAATTTAATCATGTTATTAGATTGGCATCTAGTCCCGCCCATTGAAATAGCTAAATGCAACGACCGCTTCTACTCCAATAGTTTCTTTTCTCACACTTGCCGCCTGTGGAACTTTCTTCTATTTACCTGCTTCCCTGATAAGTACGATCTTTAAAACATTAAATGCAATGTAGATCACCATCTTGTCTTCTTGAATCCCATTCATCTTTTGTCCACCCTATACTCAGTCTTTCACTTTCACTCCCTATAACATCCTGCATACTAGTAGCATTTTTGCCTTACTTTGGGTGAAACGATTAAAAAAGCAAGCACCATTAAAAATAGTGCACACAGAATAGTCACCCTCACTTTTGTGTAGATTTTTTCCCATATTTGGTGTTTGCTAGCTTAGCACTTGAAATCCTGGATCACTTGACTGCTAAAATATTGCTTTAACTTAGTTCCCTGGTGACCCCTATATATGAATTTACTCAAGTCACAAGATTAGCAACTAGGTCCCATCCTTTTACTGTGAAACCAATAAAATGTAAATGCAAATTCTACTCCATCAGCTTCTTTTCTCGCACTTCCCATCTGTGGAATTCCCTTCTCATTTATTTGCTTCCCCCTACAATCTCCAGGAATTTAAATGTAAAGTCAGTAGTCATTTCCTATCTCACTAACCTGCATCCTCTCTCTCATGCTTCTTTCTCTGTCCACTTCACTCTCTTTGGTATTCTCATCCTTCTCTTACCCACTTCCTGACACCCTCTATAACCTGTCACTCTTTCTCATAACTTTCCTCCTATGTAACACCCTGCAAAACAGTGCCCGTAAAATGCCTTGCTTGGGGCAATATGATTATAAAAATAAAAGCTAGATAGATAGATAGATAAATAGATAGATAGCCCGACAGCTACAATCTCAAGAATTTAAATGTAAAGTCAATAATCATCTCTTATCTCACTAACCTGCATCCTCTCTCTCATGCTCCTTTCTTCATCCACTCCACTCTCAACAGTAAACTCATCCTTCTCTTACCCCCTATAACCTGTCACTCCTTCTCATAATTTTCCTGCTATTTAACCCCCTGCAAAACAGTGGCAGTAAAATGCTTTACTTGGAGCAATATGATTATAAAAAAAAAACTGGTAAGGGTTGGCTGGACTAGATTTAACTGAGTGTTCAACTGATTTTTGGTAATTTTTTGGTCAGTCTGGCTCAAGGCTGATGTGTTAAAGTTATGCTTAGGCCGGTAGTTATGTGGGGGTGAAATCTCCATTTGTCCTCTTGGCCTGAATCTTTGATCTCCCACTGTGTCTCTTCTTTTATTGGTATAAACCCTGAACTGGTGCAGAGGAAGTAGATTTAGTAAATTATATTTTCAACTTGTCTTCCTCTCTTTTGGGTAATGGCCACAGCCAGGTCCTTCTTCCTCCTCCTCTGTACTGCTTCTAAAAAATGTTGTTCACACAAAATTTTTTTTTTTTTAATTATTTCAGACCAATCATTCATGACCTGTGAATTGTTTTAATTTTACCAGCTATATTGCCTTCACATGGTTTCAGAATCCAATACCTGACTTTTCATTGAGTAACCTTTTTCACCTCTTAACTGGCACTGAAGATTTTTACAGTTTCTTTCATCAACTGCCAACACCTAAATTAGTTATTTTCCCCCCGGCCAGATCATCAGACTTGTAACAGAGTTTCAATTCCTGGGAATATTTTTATATTGGTTAACTCTTTTCATGAGACATGTATCAGTATATCTCTCCATATATACAAATAATAAAATTTATTACTAATTACGAGCAACCAAATTGTGTCACATCAGCAAAAGAAGGTACTTTCCACCATGTATGTGAAGATCAGTTAAGCATAACACTGTATTTCCTAAACCTTTCTCTACCTGGAAAGCAACTCAACTGTATCATCAGATTCTTGATACAAGGTCTAAATTCCTACGGTTCACAAAGATGTCAAATACACTCCTGCCTGACTGTGCAAGCCCACGTCAAGTGTTGGTGTAGAAGGTACCTTCCACCATATCCCAGCAGTGTTTGTTTATACTATTAATACTTTTGTCTCAGTCAGTTAGTAAAGTGCCATATGTGATACACTCTTTGGGCGATCATATCTCGAAAGAGACATGACTGACTGGGCAGAAGATTATCCCGCAGTAGGTTGCCATTGCTTTCTGCAGTAAACTGGCTGCCAGCCAAGGCTAAAGAACCCAATCTATCCTATTATTTATTATTTTGAGTTGTAAAAACAGTATCAATGAAAATCTCTCTTCAACTGAGAGACCTGGTCCCTTTTATTATTTTGAGCCAATCATCATAACAACATCAAGGAAAATCTCACATCAGCCAAGAAACTTGGCCCTTTTATTATTTTGAGCCAATTGTTGTATTAGCATCAAGGAAAATCTATTCATCAGAGAGATTTGGCCCCTTTTATTATTTTTAGTTAATTGCCAAAACAGCATCAGTGATAATCTCACTTCAACTTAGACTTGGCTCCTTTTGTTATTTTTAGCCAGTCTTTGTAACAACTTCAATGAAAACCTCTCTTCAATCGAGATACATGCCCCCTTTTATTATTTTGAGCCAATCATTATAACAGCTTCAATCTCTCTTCAGCTGAGAAACTTACCTTCTTTTATTTTGAGCTTATCGTCATAACATCATCAAGGAATATTTCCCTTCAACTGAGAAATGTGTCCCCTTTTATTATTTTGAGCCAATCATCATAACAACTTCAATGATAATCTCTCTTTAACCTAGAGTCTTGACCTTTTTTTATTATTTTTGAGCCAATCGTTGTAACAAAATCAAGGAAAATCTCTCTTCTACCGAGATACATGCTTCCTTTTTATGATTTTGAGCCAATTAGCCTAACAACATCTCTTTTCAACTGAGAGACTTGGCCTCTTATTATTTTGAACTAATTATTGCAACAGCATCAATGAAAATTTCTCTTCATCCAAAAAATTCAGCCTTTTTTATTTACTGTTTTTTTACTTTTTCTTTTTAGATCCAATAACTGATATTCCTCAAGCTGAGAATCTATCAAATTTCACATCTATTTTGTCTTTTTAAAAAATATTTATCATAGCCAATGGAAAGTGTTTGAGAATCGTTGCTGTAGATTTGACTTTCTATACCCAAAGGCAAAACAGTGCTCATCACTTTTGTAAATGTAACCAAATGACAAGACTTCATTTTTTGTTTCGAGGGTTTAAAATCAAGACAGTAACCCTTCATCAGCCCACCCTATACTAATAGTTTTCAGTTGACCTTGTTTGTCATTACTACATTAAGCATTCTTCCCTTTTATTTTAGCTTATGTCTTCATCCAAAGAAGCAGATCATGGCAACTACAAGTGATGACATGAGTTGGAAACTCTGGTCAGTGCCAGCAGGTGACCTCATTGTAACAGGCGAGGGTCATACTGAGTGGGTATCTGACTGCGACTTTAATGTAGAGTAAGTATATAATTTTCTGTAAATTCTTACCATGTATATTTTTACATTTGATAACATGCCAAACACCTACTATTTTTACTTTTAATATGACAGGGTAATAAAGTGAGGGATGTGTGTCGTGGTGTAGGGGGTTACATAGAAAGAAAGTTATGAGAAAGAGTGACAGGTCATAGAGGGTGTCAGGAAGTGGGTAAGAGAAGGATGAGAATACTGATGAGAGTGGAGTGAACAAAGAAAAGAGCATGAGAGAGAGGATGCAGGTTAGTGAGATAAGAGATGATTATTGACTTTACATTTAAATTCTTGGAGATTGTAGTTGTCGGGCTATCTATCTATCTTTCTTTTTTTATGATCATATTGCCCCAAGCAAAGCATTTTACGGGCACTGTTTTGCAGGGGGTTACCTAGGAGAAAAGTTATGAGAAAGAGTGACAGGTTTAGGGGGGGTCAGGAAGTGGGTAAGAGAAGGATGAGAATACTGATGAGAATGGAGTGGATGGAGAAAGGAGCATGAGAAAGAGGATGCAGGCTAGTGACATAGGAGATGACTATTGACTTTACATTTAAATTCTTGGGGATTGTAGCTGTTGGGAAAGCAAGTAAACGGAAGGGAATTCCACAGGCAGGAAGTGCGAGAAAAGAAGCTGATGGAGTAGAATTTGCATTTACAATTTATTGGTTTCACAGTAAAAGAGTGATACCTAGTTGCTAATCTTGTTGCTCGAGTAAATTCATATATAGGTGGGTACCCATGAGCTAAGTTCATCAGAACAGAAGTTGTGAAAGTATTTATAGAAGAAACACTGGGAAGCCACATTGCACCGGGGAGAAAGTGACTCTGAGCTGCCAAGTCGGGATCGATCACATTACAGATTTTCTGTTGGATTTTAACAAGAACCCCTAGGTGGATAGCAGGAGCGCCAGATATGGCAGTAGTATTCAATGCACAGGCAGATGGTAGGTTTATATATGTGCAGGATTGTTTTAGGCAGAAAAAATTGAGTAAACATACGCCTAACAGATACTTCAACTTCACGTATAAAACTTCCCTATTTATATTTAATATAACAGAATAATAACATGAGGCTAGGTACAAATACTGTCCATCTATGACAGTTTGGTTAGCATTTGCCAACCAGATACTTTGACTTCACATATAAAACCTATTATTTATATTTAACGTTACAGTATTTATGGAATTAGGTTAGGTAAAATTACTGACATTCTACTGTGACCAGATACCTCAACTTTCTATAAAAATAACAGTGTATGTTTTTGTCGCAATTTTTTTTGTTTTATATATTTAAAAATTCAGTACTTTTTAAATATCTCAAACTCATTTCGGATATAAAATAAACAAAAATTAACTTATGTTACAAATTATTTTTTTACAAATAAAAATAATAATTTTTTCTTTAACGTATGGTCATTATTAGACACATTTAATACAGAACATGTTTGTAATAAATCTGTGATATATTACCTTGAACAGCAGAGATAACTGACAAGTATATTCGGTTATAGGTAAGGTCAACAATGAACTAGGATGGTTCACAGATATGTCCAGCCATAGATGATGTCAACAAGTGCAACCACAAAAAAAAAAAATACAAATGACAACCAGCTTGAAAGGTGATAACCAGCAAGGATGTGGTTGACAGATACATTCAGCCATAGATAAAAGTCAACAAAAGACAAGGGTGGTTGACAGACATATCAGGTGGTAGATGACATCAAAAATGTGACAACCGGGAAAATCAAAAATGCATGAGAGTTTTAAGACTATATAAAGTCTAGAATTTGGGGCTGAAGGGACAGAGAACTCCTGATGACCTCTTTGTGTGCTCAACTCTCTCCGAATGCCCTCCTACTCCACACAAGCGTTACTGACGAAGAATAAAAAGATGAGATTATATTTTTACAGTATTTACATTATTCAGACTATTGTCCTCAACTTTGTTGCCATTTAAACAACATTTCAGGCATTGTATGCTCTGGCCTTCTTCAGGTGCTAGGAATTTTGAACCAAACCCTTTATTACAATCACTGGAGTATATCATCTCCATCTCTTGCGTAGAGCCCCTTCTGGTAGTCATGAGTTAGAGGGAGATAACTCATGACTACCAGAAGAGGCTCTATGCAAGGAATAAAGATGATATACCCCAGTGATTATAATAAAGAGTTTGGTTCGAAATTCCTAGCACCTGAAGAAGGCCAGAGTGTACAACGGCCGAAATGTCTTACAAATGACAACAAAGCTTGAATAATGTAAATACTGTAAATACTACCTCATGTCAGAAATATAGACAGATTATATTTTTATATGTATGTGTTTCTCATTGTTGTTGTTTGTCCAGATAGATCCAGCAGCAGAATTTAACAAATCTATATTTTTTCTTTCAGTCTACGGTTTCGCTTTAACTGGAAACAACTATCGCTTTTTAGTCTGTCGTGCCAACATCCAAAGAGTCTGAGCTCCAGGACTATTCATTAGATTTAAAGCTTTCATTACATCCGAGCAACACCGTTTGTGCATAAGTGAATGCCAAGTATTTAACTGGAATTCAAACTCAGCTCTGTGGTTTCTCATTAGGAGTCAATATCCATTACATTATGATGCACGTCTAATTGTAAAAATGCAAAGCCAATAATTCAAATTCAGCATTGGAAAATTTTTTATTATTTCTTATTTATTAATAATTATTTATTTTATTTTATTATTTATTTTCATTAAAATTTATTATTGTATACTCTTATTATTTATTATCTTATTTTTATTTTTGTTATTTTTTATTATTTTCATTATTTATTTTTATTTTATAACTTTATTATTTTTATTTCATTTGTATTTTATTTTTGTTACTTTTTAAAAATTTTTTGTTATTTATTTATCAGTTAAATTTTATTTCTTTATAATTGTTTTTTTTTTGTTTAATTCTTTCAGGGGCACTAAATTAGTCACATCCAGTGGGGATACAACCCTCAAAATATGGAATTTTGCAAAGCACAAATGTGTACATACTTTCAAAGATCATCAATTAGCAAGTAAGTTGCACATTCCTTCTTCCGTGGAACATCATATTTCATTTAATATCTATCTGAATCTAAATCTAAACTTATTTATAAATGGAACTTTGTGTGTGTGTGTGTGTGTGTGTGTGTGTGTGTGTGTGTTACCTAAAGACTCCGAAACAGCTGAACTGATTTTTTTAAAAATTTACACAGTTGTACTATAAGCGTCTACAAGTTTTCTTAGCTAGGTTTTGTGTCAAGGTACCCCCGATAAATATCAAAAATCGATAATCAAAAAAATCAGATTATAGAAGGAGTGGTCTGATTTTAATCAAATTTGATGCACTCACAGACAAAGACATATGAAATGATATTCAGAAGTTTCAAGGTTGCAGTTCTTACAATAGTGCAGAAAATCGATAATATATATATAAAAGGTAAGATGTTTGTGTGCGTGTCTCTTTATCTGCCTGTATGTCTGTATTTTTTCAGCCCTTTTATTTTAGTTTTTGCTTTGGGTTTGGCTCTAAGTAGGTATAATTGTAATTCTTAGTCTCAGCCATGATACCATTTACTCAGAGGACTTATTTAGCCTTCAAAATTCAGTTTATGACGAAAAAACTTATTTGATATCGATACCAGGAAATCAAAATTTGACTTACATCCATTCATTTTTCTTTAAGTCTACAGTTTTGCTTTAACTGGAAACAACTATTGCTTTTTAGTCTTTCATGCCAACGTCCAAAGAGTCTGAGGTCCAGGACCATGGATTAGTTTTAAAGCTTTCATGACACCCGAGCAACACTGGGCTATACTGCTAGTTATTAATAATTATGAAATTTCATCTTCATTTTATATTAAATGAAGCATTGTCAGCCATTATTATTCATTTTTTTACAAATATTTACATATATCTTCATTTTTTATTAAATGAAGCATTGTTAACAATTATCAGATGAAGCATTGTCAGCCATTATTATTCATTTTTTACAAATATTTACATATATCTTCATTTTTTATTAAATGAAGCATTGTTCACAATTATCAGATGAAGCATTGGCAGCCATTATTATCAATTTCTGACAAGTATTTACCTTTATCTTCATTTTTTTATTTTTTTTAATCATATCACCCCAAGTAAGGTGATGCGCAGGGGGCTACGTAAGAGTAAGAAGATTGGAAAAGAGAAAACCAGAAACCACATCCTAAACAGGGAACAAGGGATGAGCCTCTATACCTGTTCAATAGACGTGGGTGGAGTATGAACCAGGTGATAGTTTAGTATTAAGGAAATCATTATCAGCCATTATTATTAATTTTTGACACATATTTACTTTCATCTTCAGTTTTTATGACATGAAACATTGTCACCAACTATCATTAATAATTCTAATTAGTATTTCCTTTCATTTTAATTCTTTACTTGCTATTTTTTATAGCTGTAAATAGCCATGATTGGTAACATCCTGAAAGAGCATTGCAAATAAAGAACGTTCTTTTATTAATTTTTGATGCATCTATTTGCTCGGGTGTAATGAAAGCTAGCAATGCGTTGCTAGTTTAATAAAAAAGAATTTCATTTTATTATCAGAAATTGACTCCTCCAAATCACAAACTCCGTGGAACTTTAAAACCTCATGTCACAAAACCATTCCTTTTAAGTTTGATTCCTTGGCATTTTGAAGAAATAAAACTGATTCCTTTCATTGACAAAATTTTGGAGATATTTTAAACTGAAATTAAAAACAATAAAATTGTGTTACTTTAAACTCAATATAAATTAAAAACTTTTAAAATCATTAATTTTTTTTTTTTAGCTATTTTAAGATTTGAATTTTTAATTATTGCCTCCTTATCTGGACCCAAATCTCAATGATGGATGAACGGCATATTTTCAATCCACTGGATCATCCTGATTTCAAAAAGGTATTTGCCAATAGAGAGCAAATGTAGCCAGAGTTAGAAGAGTTTTGGACCCAGAGACAGACAGACAGACAGACAGACAGAATTTGACTTTTATTTATATAGATGTTACATATAATAATTAAAACGAAATAAAACCAGTTTGAATGGTGGATGTATATTTGCATACCAGACAATTGTATATCAGGACATTTGCATCCCTGGATAATTGTGTACCTCGGGTAAATTTTTTAAGTTACCATATTTTCTTAAGAGTGTCTAATTGCAAACCAACTTTTAATTATTCTAAAAAAGTTTTGAACCCAGAGACAGACAGACAGACAGAATTTTTAATTTTTTAAGTTACCATATTTTCTTAAGAGTGGCTAATTGCAAACCAACTTTTAATTATTCTAAAAAAGTTTTGGATCCAGAGACTGACAGACAGACAGAATTTTTAATTTTTTAAGTTACCATATTTTCTTAAGAGTGGCTAATTGCAAACCAACTTTTAATTATTCTAAAAAAGTTTTGGACCCAGAGACAGACAGACAGACAGAATTTTTAATTTTTTAAGTTACCATATTTTCTTAAGAGTGGCTAATTGCAAACCAACTTTTAATTATTCTAAAAAAGAAAAAAGATAGTTAATATAACAAATCTGTCATCAAATTGAAACTGCAAATAAGAGAATTGTGGTGCTATTAAATAAGTATAGTACTGAAAACAAGGTAAATTTCTTAAAAGGGATAGCTCACAACATTCATAACTTTTTATTAATTTGTGAAACTACAATAATTTTCAATTTTTGAATTTTTTTTTAAACACTATTTTTCTGTCATTGCATTTATAATAAAAATAAACTTGTAATTTTTTTTATCTATTCCTTTTTTTAAAACAAAAATAAATAATAATATAGAATTACTGCCTATGCTTTTTTCATAATTTATGGTCAGTCAGTTAAGTTCCATACATGATACACGCTTTGAGCGATCATGTCTCAAAAGAGACATGACTGACTGAGCAGAAGATTATCCCGCAGTAGGTTGCCATTGCTTTCTGTGGTAAACTGGTTGCCAACCAAGGCTATAGAACCCAATCTGTCCTGTTATTTGACTCATAGCTAGAGAGGGAAGAGCTGTATTATATTATTAAGTAGTAATTAGTGGGGGATCAATTTATTACTTTATAACAATAGAAAACTGATCCCCCATTTTATTCCCAGTAGAAGCCTTAATCATGTTTTCAACTATTATATTCAGTCAGTCAGTTAAGTGCCATACGTGATACACACTTTGGGCGATCATGTTCCAAAAGATACATGACTGACTGGGCAGAAAATTATCCTGCAGTAGATTGCCGTTGCCAGCCAAGGCTATAGAATCCAATCTGTCCTATTATTTAACCGATAACTGGAGGGAAGAGACTGATTACTACTTTTCCCAAGAGTATTTGGGCGTAAGTGAATGCAAGGAATTCAACTGGAATTCAAACTTGGCACCCCAATTTCTCATTCCGAGCCGATATCCACTGCACCACAACACACAGATTTTTTAAAATGGAAAGCTCACAACCTTCATAACTTGATTAATTTGTGAAACTAAAATAATTTTCAATTTCTGAAATATTTTTTTAAACACTGTTTATCTGTCATTTCATTTATAACAAAAACTAGCAGTATAGCCCGGCGTTGCTCAAGTGTAATGAAAGCTTTCAAACTAATCCATAGTCCTGGAGCTCAGACTCAGCCTAAAGAATATTTGTGTGAAGTTTGGTGAGAATCGGATAAAAATTGTGGATTTGTATCAAGGACATATAGACAGATAAACAGACACACACAAATATCCTGCCTTTTATATATATATATATATATATATATTATCGATTTTTTGCACTATTGTAAGAACTGCAACCTTGAAACTTCTGAATATCATTTCTTATATCTTTGTATATGAGTGTATCAAATTTGATTAAAATCGGACCACTCCTTCTATAACCCGATTTTTTTGATTATCGATTTTCGATATTTATCAGGGGTACCTTGACAACACAAAACCTAGCTAAGAACACTCGCAGACACTTATAGTACAACTGTGTAAATTTTCAAGAAAATCGGTTCAGCCGTTCTTGAGTCTATAGGTAACGAACACACACACACACACACGCACACACACACGCACACACACACACAGACAAAGTTCCATTTATAAAGAAGTTTAGGTTTAGATAAACTTGTAATTTTTTTTATTGATTTCTTTGTTTTGTTTTTAAACAAAAAGAAATAATATAGAATTACTACTTATGCTTTTTTCATAATATATGGTAAGGTTTCAAAAAATTATCTTAGGTACATATTTATCCAGGGACACATTTGTCAAGGATGCAAATATCCAGTACCCAACCATCGTAGCACCCTGTTTGAATCGTTGCAATCTTTTTCTCTCTCAGTTTGGAGTTGCTCTTGGCATTGGACTGGAGATTTTGTTGCTTCTGCTTCACGAGACAGCACCAGCAAAGTGTGGGATCTGAACAGGTAAGGCGAAAAAAAAAACAATAGATAAAATTCATTTTAGATTGATTTCCATTAATCTACAGACATGACTGCACTGAAGTTATATTTCTTCTTTTATATCCCATGTCTCTTCAGGGCATGGGCAATTATAGCTCTCCACAACTTTCTATCCCGTGTCCCTCTAAACACAAGCTCACTGTGTAGGTTACACACTGCTACCCTCTGTCCCTCTTGCTTTCAATATATTCCATGAGTATCAAATTCTCCAAGCCCTTCAACCTCGTAATGAACCCCAGAAATTTTACACAAGTTCATTAAGTAACTCTATGTTTCCCTCTGCTTCACCTGCTTTCAATGCGTCCTATGAGTATCAAATTCTCCAAGCCCACTTTCTTCACGTGTCTTAGAAATTTACACATAGTCATTAAACCAATAACTCGCTGTTCCTCTGTGCTCCTCTTGACTTCAATATGTCCTGAATTTTGGGATGCATAAGCTATTTTGTTCATTGATTACCTTGAGAAAGGAAAAACCATCAGTAACAAATGTTATATAGCATTATTGGTGCGTTTGAAGGAAGAAATCACCAAAAAATGGTCACAAATGAAGAAGAAAAATGTCACCTTTCACCAAGACAATGCACCTTGTCACAAGTCTATAGCGACAGCAAAACTACATGAATTGCACTTTGAATTGTTTCTGCATCCACCCTATTCTCCAGATCTGGCCTTCAGATCTTGGCTGTTTGCAGACCTCAAAAAATGCTCCAGGGAAAGAAATTTGTCTCCAATGAAGAAGTGATATCAGAAACTGAGGCATATTTTGAGGCCAAAGACAAATCATTCTACAAAA
>JBBBDQ010029426.1:0-65218 GCA_037127315.1 Ascarosepion bandense
GAATAGGACATTCATGAAACTATTGGAGCCAAGTAATTATAAAAGCCATATCATCTAGATTACATCAATGACACTAAAGGGAACCAGAAAGTCAGCAACTGTGATCGGACCCCAGCGAATTTAGTAAGTTATTTTTTATTTATTTTTAATCATTTTACCCAAGCAAGGCATTCCACTACCACTATAGCGCAGGGGGTTACATAGGGGAAGGTGCTGAGAGAGCGATTAGATATAGGAAATGTCATAAGGAGGGTGATAGACGAGTAAGGAGGTACATAGGAAGAGTGTTTGAGAGAATGGATGCGAGTTAGTGTGCTAGGAGGTGTCTATTGACCTTACATTTAAACTCCTGGAGATTGTAGCTGTCGGGGAAGCAAGTATGTGGAAGGGAATTCCACAGGCGGGAAGTGCGAGAAAAGAAGCTGTTGGAGTAGAAATTGTGGTTACATTTTATCGGTTTCACTGTAAAAGGGTGGGACCTAGTTGCTAATCTAGTATCTCGTGCAAATTCGTACCTAGGGGGCACCAGTGATCTAAGTTCATCATCGTTTCGGTTTCCATCGACCTAAGATGAGTCTTGAAACCAACGTTCGATTTCATAGCAACCATGCATATATGACAGACTAGCAGTATATCCCGGCGTTGCTCGGGTGTAATGAAAGCTTTAAAACTAATCCATGGTCCTGGAGCTCAGACTCAGCCTAAAGAATATTTGTGTGAAGTTTGGTGAGAATTGGATAAAAATTGTGGATTTGTATAAAAGACATCCAGACAGATAAACAGATACACACACAAACATCTTGCCTTATATATATATATATATATATATATATATATATATATATATAATCGATTTTCTTCACTATTGTAAGAACTTCAACCTTGAAACTTCTGAATATCCTTTCTTATGTTTTTGTCTATGAGTGTATCAAATTTGATTAAAATAGAACCACTCCTTCTATAACCCGATTTTTTCGATTATCGATTTTCGATATTTATCGAGGGTACGTCGACACAAAATCTAGCTTAGAACACTCGCCGACGCTTATAGTACAACTGTGTAAATTTTCAAGAAAATCGGTTCAGCCGTTTCGGAGTCTATAGGTAACGGACACACACACACAGACACACACACACACACACACACGCACACATACAAAATTCCATTTATAAATAAGGTTAGATTAGATAAAACTCTGTATCCATTGTGTCGGTTAAGTCTTCGTGCCCAACAATATTTCTGTGTATTACTATGTGCGTCTTGAATAAGATATTATGGACAATATTTTCTTTAAAAAAAAAAAAAAAAAAAGAGCCCAAAATATTGTCAATGAATAATGAATTTCACAGGAATTGTTTTCATTTTTTAAAAATTTTAATTAGAATAATTCATAAAGTTTTAATTTTTTTAAAATTATGTATTAATTTGTATCAGTTAGGTGATATTATTATTAAGTAAAACTATATTTACTAATCATAAATGTCAAAGTTTCAGCGACCACCAGTATTTTTAAAAATAATTTTGATATTTTTGTGCATAAATGTAAGGATTTGGGCACCTTGAAGTGACGCAATGGTTAGCAATCTTGTATCACAAGAATTATTACAATTGAGTTGTGAGTCCGATCCTCACTGGGTGTCTACACTTTCGGCCTTGTGCCATATCTAAAGTGTGTATTAAAATCAAAATAACGTGCCCATTTTTTTTAAATACGTACGTTCATACATGACATTATCAAAAAATAAGAGCGGTAACTATAATAAATTTAAAGTCAAAATACCCAAAAGTCAATAAAGCATTAGATTAAGGAGAATATTTTGCTATATTTTTAAGTTTTTTTTTTTTAATCATTTCACCCCGAGCAAGGCGGAAACGCCACTGATGTGCAGGGGGTTACGTAAATGTAAAAAGATTAATTAGAAAAGAGTGAGGAGTACAAACTAGTTAGAAAGGAACAACAGAAAGCTGAGAAAGCAGGTGCGATGACAGATACATAGGTGGAGAGAAAGGGAAGGTTATACAGGGGAGGGGAGAGAGCTAGAGTCCAGTGGTTAGTAGATGGGTATTGACTTTGCATTTAAATTTCTGGAGGTTGTAGCCGTCAGGAAAGACTGAGTAGTTAGAAGTTATATAAAAAAAGCGCTCGCGGGTTATATTCCGAAAGTAATTTTTGCAGATATGTCCCCCATAGAAAAAATTAGATAAACTTTCGGCTCTCAATCTATCAATAGAGCTGTCAGTACTTATCCAAAATACCTACCTCTGAGGTAAAAAAATTAATTTCTGCGATATTTTAAACTAAAAGTAAGTAATATTTGTTTAAAATCAAATCAATTAAACTTTAAATCAGCTAATATTTCTCAAATAAAGCTCCATAAAACAGTATTTTTGAAAGATTTTTTTTAAATAAAGAGAATTATGTTATGCTGACAGATCGCTAAAAATTGCTAAAGTCAACGATTAAAAATCTTTCCAGTCAATTTAAATTAGTTTTGAAATCCAGCATAGTATTTTTCGTATTGGAAATAGTAAATTTAATCTACTAGCTCGAAATTAAAACTAAAATAAAAGGTTCAAGAAAGATTATTAATTTTTAAAATTTCGTTTTAAATCTTAGGTATCGCGTTTCTTTAAACGCACTTCAAATCTAATTAATCTCATCACAAAGAATTTAACAGGTGTCAGCATATTTATAATGAATTGAAACTTTAGCTCATTAAAACTCCTTTGTTCGATTTCTTCCACATGATTTAAAACGAAATCTTCAATATCGAAAATCGTAACTTTAACCTTAATAGTCTTTCTTGATATTTTAACCATTTAATTAGAATACCAAAGCGAAATATCATCGCTTCATAACTTTGAATCTGTGAATTGACTTGACATCTACAGATCCAGGCTCACCTAGTCTTGAAATTTAGGATATAATGCTATATTTTCCCTTCGCTATAATACAATATGTTTAACTGTGAATTGAAAGTAGAAACTGATGTTTTCCCAATCATTTTATTTTGTTGTTTTTTTCTCGGTGTTGTTAATGACGTTTTCTATAAAGCATTTTTTCAAAAACTTTATCGTGTGAGATTTGAAAGTCACCTGAATTTAACAATAATGCAACTCGAAATTATGTACATAGCAGAAACGGCTAAACAACTAGCGTAAGTCATTTTATATCCGTCTAGTTTTGTTGTTAACTGAATAGTTCAGTGGGATTTTATTAAGTAGCTAATCGCGACTTGGGATTAAGGTCTCATCGTCAGTACAGAGGCTACATGTTATTGCGTCACTGTTCCCCAAGTTTCTGTTATAGTTTTACGCTAAATTTATTTTTACTTCTCCCTTCAGCTATGAGTTAAATAGCAGGATAAATTTGGTCCTATAGCCTTGGTTGGCAACCAGTCTTCCGCAGAAAGAAATAGCAACCTACTGTGCGAAAATCTTCTGCCTAGTCAGTCATTGATCAAAAGAGACATGATCGCCCAAGCGTCTATCACGTATGGCAATTAACTGACTGAATCTGATGTTAGATAATTTGATCAGATTTTGTGAAGTGGTCCGAGTCGAGAACTTTTTAACGTCCATTCCCCCGTATTTAACGAGACCAGAACCTTGAATGCTAAGGCGGAGCGGGGTTTGGGAGAGATACCAAAAGATAAAATGTTAAGAATGATAAAGGAGAAGGGCAAGTGGAAGTCCAAAATCACCTGCGTCCTGAAAGAACACGGAACATAATGAAGAACTTTTATCGGAAAAATTATCGGCACAAATCATTTTGTATACTTTTCATCTGGGTGTTAACGTAAAAGGTAACATTTCTGAAAGTGTAAATTGGGATTCATCATTCAGAAAACCAGCTATTTTTGTTGCTGAAGACGAATTTTGTCACATCATTCATTGTTGTTGCTTCACATTAAAAAATACTGGAAGAGATTTATTCATTTTTGAAAATGATTAATTTATAAAAGAGGATAACGATCAACGATTAAAAAAACTCTGAAGACAATCGTGTATTCCCTAAGGTATAATTACGTAGCTACATTAGTAAATCCGAAGTATCAATAAAAAACAAAACAAAATAAAAACAAATCAATTATTTTACGCAGTCAATATTTATTTTTAAACATAACCCTCTCCCTTGGCGCTTGGGAATATGATATGTTGAAAGCTTGGATATGTAAGTGGCGTAATGGATAATGGCTCGGAATTGTTAATCGGAGAGCCGAGTTCCAATTCCATTTGGGTTCGTTATATTAACTTACGCGCAAATACTCTTTATGAAAGGTATGAATCCGCCTCTTCTCCCTCTAGCTATAGGTTAATTAGTATGACTTGTATCACTAAGCCATTATTATCTAAAATAAATAAATAAATAAAATAAGTAAAAATTGCGTATTTAGATTTCGGCAATAAATAATCCATAGAAATTGATATGCCATTAAATAAAAGACAACCATCAGCTTCTTCGGCAGTACAACTAATACAGCGCTCTTTTGCTAATCACATGTCGAGCATTATATTGCAAGAATTAAAGTTCAGTTAATAAGAGCATTTCAGATCACAGAATTATTGATAATATCGTATTTGTATTATACAGGGTGTGACAGAAATTAGTACATTAGTGGCAATGATGTATTCATCTAGCTAGTCTCTTACCATTCTCTTGAAGGTATTACTGCTGCGCCTTGTATATTTTAATATATCATCGTCATTAGCAGTCATATGACAGAGTGTGGCCGTAATGTCACTGTAGACTTGGCGGAATCCATCCCTCTCAAAGTCATACGACGGCTGATGTTCTCTAATTTGAGGGCTCGCCTTGGTCACGGATATGTGGACTGTGGATTCTATCGGGGGTGGGGAGAACCCATTGATCTGGCTTGACCTCAGCCTAGGAAGCAACTTCTTCAGTGACATCGTGTCATCACAGCCCTGGCTGCTATGAAACCAATTGTGCTAGATGGCTACAAGAAAGTTCATCCACCTTTTGATATGTCTTGTGTTAAGTCTACTGTATGTCTAGCCACCCTTCTTACCATAAAAGCCAAGTGGGGGTAACCAACAACGTAGCAGGTAGTACTGGGTTTCATGGTACCAGTAGCACTCGTAGAGCGACCTGATATAAATCCATTTTAATCTTATTTAATAGAACACAGTTTTTAAAAATTGATATCATGATTAAAATCATAAGACATCGTGACCGAGGGTTTGAGCGTACTAGCTTTGTTCAGACTGTTGATAACGTCAAGATATTGTGCTTTTTCCCAAGTAACAATAACTAAGGTTCGCTCAGCATAGTTACAGTATAAATTACAGGTGGGCTCCGTGGGTGTTGAACAAATACAAATGTATCTGAGCAGGTCTCTGCAACAGGGATATTCTGATACGAGCGGCCAGTCACCACATGATTAAAAATATATAAGATCTTTCAAAAACTGCAAGATAGACATTTATACATGAAGATATACTTTTATTACTATTATTTTAGTGGATATGCGTGTTTGAGCTGTTATTCCTGTTTTTTTTTTATTTTAGTTTATTAAAGACTAGCAGCATAGCCCGGCGTGGCTCGGGTGTAATAAAAGCTTTAAAACTAATCCATGGTCCTGGAGCTCAGACTCAGCCTAAAGAATATTTATGCGAAGTTTGGTGAGAATCGGATAAAAATTGTGGATTTGTATAAAAGACATACAGACAGATAAAGAGATACACACACAAACATCTTGCCTTATATATATATATATATATATATATATATATATATATATATATATATATATAATCGATTTTCTGCACTATTGTAAGAACTGCAACCTTGAAACTTCTGAATATTGTTTCTTATATCTTTGTCTATGAGTGTATCAAATTTGATTAAAATCCAACCACTCCTTCTATAACCCGATTTTTTCGATGATCGATTTTCGATATTTATCGGGGGTATCTCGACACAAAAGCTAGCTAAACACACTCGCAGACGCTTATAGTACAACTGTGTAAATTTTCAAGACACACACACACACACACACACACACACACACACACACACACACACACACACACACACACACACACAGAGTTCCATTTATAAATAAGTTTTGATGAATCTATTAACGAATCTATTAACGGCCTAAATTGCAAAGTCCTACTAAAGAAAAAATGCACCCCGTCCCAAGGAATATGAACCTGAATTTCTTTTTTTTTTGCCATCAGTGAAACCACTGTTTGAACCAAAGTGTGTCGCTAACATTTTTGGCCACCGAGACCAGCCTGATAGAATTGAATTATCTTATATAAAGAAAGCGTGTTTCAAGTTAGGACTTCTCAGATTCTATATCTGCTAGCTTCAGTTTTGTATCGGAAACGTAAAATGACAGATATAGTGATTTTTTGTGTGTGCATAAAACAGTTAAGGAAAGAAATTTGAGAGTGAAACATTCACATGCAAGATCTATACCAAAGGTAATAAATGTTCGCTATTTTGTATATTGGACATCATGTGACTTATTTTCTTTCTGGGGAAAGCGAAAAGGTGCTCATGAATTTTAATGCGTTTTATACACAGGTAATAAAATAAATTAATCTATATAAGTCTATATTGCTAGGTATGAACTCGGATTATGCTAGACTAAGACCAGTTTTAGTGGAAACGTGTTTCTGATGATGAAAGAAATTATTGTCATTAGAAGAAGAATCCCGACTATCATCGACAAGAGTTAAATAAAGTGAAATACTTGGGTATCAGGGATACCTGCTTTAATGTCACAAGCATATTTTTTGTATGGATATCCGTTTAAAGCGTTATAGTTAAGAACATTTGTGATTACAAAAATAAAACTTAGTGATTATAAACTGTGGATGTGCGTATTGTTGCTCCTTATAACTTATGTTAATGTTTTCATTTTGTGTTATAGCAAGTCGTATTAAGCTCAATAGATAACCAGTTGATTATTAGCCTATTGTCACCGATGTAGACCCATTTCTACCTGCTATCAGTATGACTGATACTAGCCTACAGGAGAGTGAGTAGTTGTGCTTTCTTATGCTAACGTGTTCCACTGATATAAAGTGAAAAGACTATATTGAATCAATTACTAGGTCTGCTGTTAGGAATATTGTTTCACTGTGTCTTGCTAGACATTTTTCTTTTCATTCGTCTATACTTTGAATATTGATGTTACATATGGTCTGGTGCTTCTGTTATGTATTTAGAAATTCTTGATAAAATTCAAGGAAGGATCTGATTTGGTATCCCAGTTTCAATATAAAATTCAATATTTCAAGATAAAAAATGTGTTTTGACGAATTCTGCTTTAATGTTTGCTTCATTCACACCTGAAAGTTGAGAAAAGCCTTTATCTTCTGAATAGAAGAACTAATTTAATTTATTCTTTTCAACTAAAACCAATTCAGTACATCGAAGTCGTATGGATTGTGGTCCACAGATGAAACTTGAATAGTCATTTACTAAAGTTAGCTTAGTCAAAAACCGCAAGTATGGCATGATAAACGAGGACTGATCTCACCACATGATTACCGACCATTCCTCATATGGCAAGCACCCAACTTCAAGATTTGCAGCCGTAACTTCTACTCCAACAGTTTCTTTCCTCGCACTTCCCGACTGTGGAATTCTCTTCCAAACGATTGCTTCTCCGACGGCTACAATCTCCAGGAGTTTAAATGTAAGGTCAATAGACACCTCCTAACACACTAACCTGCTCCCATTCTATCAAGCACTCTTCCCATCTGCCCAACCCTCATCCTCGCTATCCTTACTCATCTGTTACCTTCCTCCTGTCATTCCCTATGTCTAACCACTCCTTCTCTTTACCTTCCCCTATGTAGCCCCATGCGCAATAGTGGCAGTGGAATGCCTTGCTTGGGGTGAGATGATTAAAAAAAAAATCTCAGTGAGCATATTGGACTATTATAATTCGCAGGGGTGGAAACAAGACTAGTGGTGGTGTTAGAAGAAACACAGTGTTGTAGAGCAGGACATAGCGTACTGCTTGCTTTTCCCTACGGACTGCTTTTACTTATAAATATGACAAGTAACCACGTTAGAGTAGGATTTGAGTATTTTTGACGTCAGTCACATGTAGATTGATTTTTCTTGATTGAAAAACTAAATCCGTTTCTCCATTCAACGTTTGTCTCTGTTGTTTGTCTGTAATGTTGACAAATTTTGTCACTTGTTTGGTTATATTGTTTGTCACCTTTTGGGAACTTTTTATTTGGATTTCTTTTTTGTGCTGTGGCGTGACACCGACCAAAATGACGGTGTGTACAAAGGAGCTCTTTGTTCTTCTTGTATCATTTTGTGTCATTGTTGTGGTGGTAGTGGAATGGATGGAGGAAAGGGAGGTGAAAATTTTGAGCGTGAGGGTGGATTGGGATAAATCTTTGTAGCAGAAATGTGGGAGGGTAGGGAACTAAGTACAGCCTTTGTAGTGACCAAATTGTCAATCAGTTTTCAATGTGGCCCTGATCAAGAAAGATTTACAAAGCGTGGCCCTGATCAAGAAAGATTTACAAAGCGTGGCCCTGATCAAGAAAGATTTACAAAGCGTGATTAAAGTCAAATATCAGAGTAACCGCATATAAAGGACCAGTCTTCATCTTTTATTTTCATCTAACCGCATTCTTCTTACAGTATGAAGAACATGTGGTTGGGAATTAAGATCAAATGTGGGAGGAATGGTCGAAAACTACTGCTTATTGTCTCCAGTAGGAGACCGGTATGCTGGCACGTTGGGGATCCTGGTCACCAATCGAAGTGCGTGATACCTTGCTTTTCACAATGACTGCAGAAAAGAAAGCTATCACAGGCTAGCCCACCACTTTTTTTATAATCGTTTCATACCAAGCAAGGTCGTACTGCCACTGACGCACAGGGAGTTACATAAGAGGAGAGTGAAGAGGAACAGGTCACAGGGGATGTCGAAGAATGGGTAAGAGAAGAATGGGAACACTAGTGTGATGAGACCTGCGTGAGAGTAGAGTGGAAAGGGAGAAGAAAATACAAGGAGTGTCGGGGAAAGGATGGGAGACAAGGTGATAAGAGATGACTCGATAAATCAAGTCAGACTTTAAGATACAATGTCATCGCCCACCTGTGTCTTCTTAATGGGTAAAAAAGTTATTGGCTGTTTCTGAGTACTCTGAAGGAGATTGGCAGATCGTGAGAATATGGGGGCAAGAAGATCCAAGCAGCAGTACCTCAGTCCTTACTGGGACACAGAACTTACGACACGTACGGTCCCTGCGTCTATGAAGATCCGTGAGGCCTGAGTCAGTCAGCAAATATAAAAAAGTAAGTGCTGTTGTTGAAAAAGTAACCGAGTGTCAAGGACAAGTCAGTGTAGGGGTTTGCCTGCTCCAGCAATATGTTTTCTCACAAAGTAACTGTCATTATTTTTGCTACATTTAAAACCGCTACAACAGCAGGAACTACTGCTGATCCGAGTAAAACTTTAAAAACTCATGTCACTACTATAAAAAACTGAGAGGTGCACAGGCATATATAGAATGTCATCCCTATTATCAAATTTATTGGATGTATTCCTCATCAGAAAAACGAAGAAAACAAATATAATATATGGGAAGAAAAGAGATTCAGTGAAAAGTATCCATTATGACAGAACAAACAGAGCAAATGGAATATTGAAAGAACAACAGGAATAAGCGAAAGAAAGAGGACAGATTGAAAGGAAATGATCTTTTAGTAAAACGAATGGATGAGATGATAGGAGAGAAAAGAGGGAGAGAAGTAATGGATCATATTAGAAGAAAACAAGCAGTAGAAATGGCGGGAAAAGAGATTGTATAAAAGATACTAAAACAAACACATAGAAGTAAAGTTTGAAAGTAAAGAGTGAATGAAAAGTGATATGAGAAACAAACACATAGGAAAGATGGAAATGATTGTAAAAAGAGTAATTAGATATAAACACATAAAATGATAGCAAAACACAGTGGCAGTGTTCTTAGTTGATGTTATTAAGTGTTGGCTTTTTCTTTTTCTAAAAAAAATGAACGCATTAATAATGATGAAAAAGATCAACATTCAATAACATCAAGTAAGAACACGGCCATAATTTGCTGACCGTGTTTGAATAAAGAAAACCTTAACTTTAGATAAATGCATAGAAAATGTACACATTCAGTTAAAAATAAAAAAAACATCATTGATAATGACAAAAAGAATAGCCGAAAGCGCCTGAACATATAGACCATTCGGATAATTTTGACAGACTTTATGTCGAGAAAAGAAAACATGCTAACACAAGAAAAACTGAATAAAATGCTTAATCGCAGTACTTTGTCCGTCGTTTTTAATGAAACTTGTATATATAAAGAGAACTTGCAAAAAGTGAAATAAAGAGTTTGAAGGAAAAGAAAATACACAGCGTACACGCAAAGAAATCAGAAGCCTAAAAGATTTCAGAGAGGAAATGTACTTTATTTATGGTTTTTATAATCTTTTTGTACTCAAAGTAATGCATCCTGATTTAACAAACGCGAAATAATACATTTGCTGTCTAATTTGAACAACTCGTCATCATGCTTGTTTTCGTCGGGGATTGATTATCCTGTACATCCTTCCGGATTAAACATTGCACAAGAAAGTTTTTTAATCGACGACGGAAATCAGTAGAACTTCCTGAATATATTAATACGTTCATAAAACTGTTGGAGTTGGCCAACCAAATGATTACAAACTCCATATCATTTGGAATCTGACTGATGACACCGAAGGAATACAAAAAATCAGCGACTGTACAGGGACCCCAAAATATGAAATAACTGATGCCACTGATAATGAGTATACGTATGGCATTTGCATTTTGATCGTTTTTTACTTGATTTTTGGCGTTTAGTTTTATTGTTTTGATCTTTTTCAAGGTAGCCATTATCTTGTAAGACGTAAAAAACAAGACAATCGCACTTACGATATACATACAAACCCCAGTAATTATGCCAAATAAATCTGGATCTCTGATCATCGTACAAATAAGGAGGTGGTATTTATATTGTAATACGTCACGTTCGTGCAGCAGAGGAATTGAAAAAAAAATTATTCCGAGAGTCCAGAAGAAAACAATAGCAACGGCGGCATAGTGGATTTTGTTTGAGTTTCTGTAGAAAACTGGGTGATGGATGGCGACATAACGATCTATGCTAATGGTAGCTAAACACCAAATGGTTACAAAACTACTGGATCCGTGGAAAGTACTAGAAAGCCCACAATATATAATGCCAAACGGCCATATGTTTAAGGCAGATGTTATTAAACCTGGCAGACACACCAGAAAGCCATTAACAAGACCAGCTACACTGAGGTTGATTAATAGCACACGACTGAAAAGTTGCAGTTCATGTGTCTTACGCAACATATGAATATTGATAATATTGCTTAAAATAATAGCGGTCACAATGAGAAACAATAGAAATGTTCTGAGTACAAGTATAGTATAAGAGTGAGAGTGCTGAATGTCAAAATTGGTGGTTACTGTCATGATCCTAGTGACTAGACGCTTATAGAAACGGTTGAAAGTTATAACAACAAATTACTAAGTTTGGAATATAGTTATCAAGTTCAAGTTTTAACGCAAATATTTTTTTAACTAGCGCAAAGTATATTAAATAATTACCGGAAAATGTAAATCTAACAATTCACAAATAAATATCCAAGTAAATATAATTGCAAATTTACTGGATTGATCTTAAATATATTGCATGGTGTATTTCAGAAACACTCCGATTTAAATAATTTCAGAAAAATTAAACTGTAAGGAAATTGGTGGAAAAATTTAGATTGGCCATTTTCTCCTATCTCTACATTTCAAACAAGTGGGAGACGAAATGTTATACTCATAATATCTTAGATATTAAACAGTTGAATTTGTAGAAATCCGGACCTATCCTCAAATATCGTACATGGAACTAATTTGGTTTTATTGAGCTTGCTTTTCTTGAAGCCAATAACAAAATACGACATTTAAAAAGTTAATGCATAAAATTCTCCCAGGTTTTCGTAAAACGCGATGAAAAGTGACCTTTCATTTCGTTTTTGGAAGCATCGAGCTTCGATACAGTAGCGTTGTCTGACTTTTGTATAGTGTTTTAAACAATGTATTTGCAACTGTTTGGAATCCGTAAGTAAGACAGTTTAAATCGGTTGAAAACTTCAGTATTCACCAACTGCATAAAAATCTGTCATATCCGCATGTTAAAGATGTCTGATCTGTTGACGACAGATCGTTTCTGTAGGTCGGGGTAATCGTCAATTTACCTAAAGAAAATTAAAAAGATATTAAACATTGAGCTTGTGCAATATAGTTCGTATAATATATTAATAAGTCTGTTCTGTGTTTCTTTTCGGTATCACTTAGCATATTTTCGGTTATTTCTTATTGCTTGTTATATATAGTGTAAGTACCTCCACTCATTTTCGATATCTAAATTTTAAATTGAAATTTTTAAAAATAAAGTTTTCTTGAAGCTTTTATTTTAGATTTAATTGAAAGCTAAATGATTAAATTTACTATTTCAATTAAGTAAAATACTCTGGTGTATTTCCAACAGAAATTATATGGATTAGAATCTAAAACATTTGAGATTTTCAGAATTTTTTCAATTTTTCGGCCATATTTGAGCGATCAACATTTGTAAACAAAAGTTATATCTCAGTTTTAAAAATCTTACAAAAATAAAATATACATTAATGACACGTTACTTTTTGATAATTAGCAAATTTAAAGTTAAATTAATTTGATTGAAAAAATATTAATTGCTTAGGCGAGGCGATGATAGCTCTTGTTATCAATTAATTTAATCTGGTAGTATGGTGACCAAAAGATGGCATAATCCAAGTGAACGCTTCGTAAGAGGAACAACTATTGAAACACGTGACTTTTTTTTATGACAAGTCTTTTATAATGTTCCACAGTAAAAAAAAAAAAAATGTGCAGTTTAACATAAAAAATTAAATTATTTTAAAAATCTTAATTCTAAATGATTTGCATTAAGCTTTTCAATTTTCGATTTGTAAATATAGTCTTTAATTAATAAATTTATAACCGAAGACACTGAGTGACTGGAAGCAATTTAAAAGTTTTGAAACTTTATAATTAATCATAATAAGCACAGAAAAAAATGAAAACGATTCTTATAAAAATTAATTATTCATCGAATTTTTTTCAGAATTTGATATCCTAAAATTATATTATTTAAAAACCAATTAAAAGTTTATCTAAATTAAAAATAACGTAGTTTTAATGCATTTTAATATTATTATTCGGAGAAGATTTTCGGAAAAATGGTCTCGTGATTAAAAAAAAAATACAAGATTTACATTCCCCAAGGGGTCCTACATTTAACTAAAAAAAAAAAAGAAAAAAAAGAATATGTGATACGTAATGAGTTTCTAGAAGTTTTATGCAGTTAGTTGTAGGGGGTAACAGATGCAAAAAAAAATTACCAAGATTTTCGAAAAATAATAACTGCATAAATTCATTCATTCATTTGTGAATAATTTCTGAAAGTTTCATTAAAGTTGATTTTTGCAAGAATTTCTAAATTAATGTGTCTATCAACACCAAAAACGACTTGCGTAATATTACGTTTTTTCTTAGTAGTAACATTATGTAAACATGGCGTGAATTGCTGACGTAAAAAAAAGTTTAACCGAAATTTCGAACGTGGCAGAAAGATTAAAAAATGTAAAAGAATAATAACTACAAACTTTGATTTCCCTTTTAATAATAACATAAACATTTTGATGATGAAACTTTGGTTTTATGAATTATGAGCCCTTTTAACATCATGCTATGCCGTTTTTGGGGCGAATGAGTAGAGATCTCTAATTTATCGGCTCTACCTATTTAATTAATTATCCTTCACACACTTCCCCGGGTTTTTGAAGAAGATTAGATTTTATTTCTTGTTAGGATTGGGTTTTCAGTTTTTTCTAAAATCTTTTTTGGCCTTGTGTAGCATCTACCTCAAGCACCTGCCCTTGTAGGGTGGTGGTTGACATCTTTTAAAATCTTTTCATACACTTTCACTCAGGATAGTTCCTTGCATTTTAGTGACACTGTTGTGGATTCCGGGTGAAGGAACCGCACAAAATAATGAACAACAAAAGCAGATATTGAGATAGAAATGTAGGTTATATTGAACGTAATATACAAACTTGAACGTAGGTTAGTAAATCCAGGAATACTATTAGTAAAAAATAGATATATACAAGTCTTGAAGTGAAGTCGTTGGAAATAGTATATTCATGTATATTATTCTAGCTGGAGTGGAGCTCAAAGCTAGTTTGACTTCTGATGAGGTAGTCTCTGGGTAACTTTGGTAATTCTCGGTAACTTACGTATCAGTTCCGGTACTCTCCGATAACTCGCACGGATCACTACGATTACTCTCAACTCTCAACAGTATTTATTTCTGTATAAGAAATACAAAAATTGTGCCACAAGGCCGAAAAGGGGTGGGGGTAAGGTTGGTCAACACTAGCTATCTTATACTAGCTAAACACTATCACGACCCATTCACTCATTACAATTTGCACATTTACCACAAGAACCCATTCATCACCCCCTAATCCTTCACACACCACAATCTCACATATTTAAAAGGGGCACAAAAAAAAAAAAAAAAAGGGGAAACAAACCCATGACAATAAAAATGCATTTATATACAATATATAATATAATTTAAAGAATTTAATGAAAAATGAAATGATTGGAGGAGATTAACCCCAAAACAAACTAAAATACAACATAGTTTTAAACTAAAATAAATAATGTTAGTAAGAGTTAAAAGGAGTGGATGCTGTATTCCGCCAAGCGGCGAAATCAAGAAGCGCACTCGCTAAGGGAGTGGGGGGGGGAGAAAAATAATTAATGGAATAGGAAAACCAAAGGCTGACCCAGCCGAGATAAAAGGAGGCCAAAAAACAAACTGGGGAGGTTGGGAATCTCGACTTGGATCATAACAAAAGAGAAAGCCGGGAACAGGCTAGGAACACATTCATTCACATTAACTAGGTACCCAAGAGAGAACAACCTCAACCAAGGGAGGGTTCTAAAGGCAGCCACCTCGATGCAACTAGCAGATCTAAAAGTGAAAATCAAAGCTAGCCCCATTCACGCAAACCAGGCTCGACATATTTACCCACCTTTTGCTGAAGGCTGTCGAAGTCAAACGTTTCCAATCAGTTCTAATCTTCATTTTGAGCAGGTACTCAAAATATAGGATCAGATCCTGATGTAAAAGATGCTGACCTCGCAAGACTTCCTCCTTTCGGATCTATGATTAGTGGCTGCGTAAATTTCTGTTTTCTGCTAGTTCTTCTAATTTCTGTATTTACTTGAGGTCTCTGAATTTCAAATGGTTCAAAAATTTCTTCCATTGCGTCATCGTTTTCTGAGGTTGACAAGCTTGGCTCCTCACTCCTTCTTCTCTGTATTTGGTTTATGTGTCTTCTGTGGGTAAATCTTTGTTCCTGTATTGTGTTTATAGCATTTCCTAGTGTGTTTATTATTTTTCCAGGTTCCCAATGTGCCATATAATTTTGTAACATTCTGAAGTAAACTTGTTCACCTGGTTTGAATGCTCTTTTCGTAACTATGGGTGTAATAAATACTGGCTGTACATTCTTTCTGTATTTCTACTTTAGCTCGATTTTTGTTGCGAATTTGTTACCTTGTCTTAAACCGCTTGAGAATACTTCTTTCAATTTCGTAGCTTCTGTCGGTTCGCACTTTATTTTTTTACAACAGGAGCTAAATGGTAAATCCCATACATTAAACTTCTGCATTCAATCTGTTCCTACCAGTTTATCTGTGTTTTTCATGACGTATATTTTTTAATTTTTTGGTTTTTCCGTAAAATTTCACATTCACGATTGTTTCATCTTCGAAATTAATACGTTTTCCTGTGACAGATTTAGCAATTTTTGTGTGTGCAGCATGGTCGGCCTATTCAGTTTCCACCATGTTTGTACGTTGATTATTGTTAAGTCCGAACCTAAATCTAATTGTAGTTTGATCTTCTTATTTCAAGTTCTACATATTTCCTCGTGTTTTGTTTGTCCTCGTATTCAACTCTAGTAGATCTTACCCTACTAGACTGTTTTTTGTTTGTACATACAGCTGCTTTATGTCCCATCTTTCCACACGCTAGACAGTTTTTGTATTTGCACCGACAATCTCTAATCCAATGCAATCCACCACATCTGTAACATGCAGATGGAGGAAGACTTGTTTTTTATTTGATTTCTGTCACTAGTTGCTTTATATCTTCTAATTTTGTCATTAAATTTAGTTGTTTTATATCTTGTAATTTTGTCATTAAAATATTGTTTTACTTTTGGGGAGGGCGAAAAACAAAAATGTTTGTTTAACTTATGAATATGCGCGACTCCTGATTCTTCAATATTTTTACTGTCTTTTTTAATACTTAGGCGTTTTTGGCAATCCTCTGATAGTTTTTGCAGCGTTAAACCTGGTTCATTTACGAGTTTGGTAAGTATTCGTTTTTGCATTTCACTTTCTTTAGCAGCGAGTAATCCTCGGATAAATATAAGGCATTTAAAGTTGTCTGGAGTTAGCCCAGCCAAAGTTAGTTGACGATGGCTGTGAATGTTGGATAATCCTCGTTTTTGTCTTTCACGAGATTAAGGCATTCCACCTTTTGTGAAACAATGAAATTTTTTGGTTAAATAGCTCAGTGAGGCCTGTCACTGCCTCATCGAACGCTAAATCGTTTGTCTTCTTTGGCAGAATATAATCTACAAATTTAGTGTATTCCTCCGCACCTAATTTCCTGAGCAAAAGCCTTAACTTTTTCTTTTCTGTCCAGTTCTGTCAATCGATATTAAAAATGTCTTCATATCGCCTGTAATATTCTCCAAAATGTTTGTCTTCATCAATCGAGTACTTACAGGTTTCTATCGCATTCCACATGGTGTCTTGCGAAAATGTCGCCTCTATTTCCGTGTTCCTTTATTGTGTGTTGATTATCAATTCTTGTAATATTTCTTGTAGTTGTAATTATCTTTCTTCGTTCAACTTTGGGATTTCCATTTGTTTTTCGTCATTTGCCTTTTGAATTTCCACTTGTCTTTTCTCTAATTTAATTTGTACTTCTATTTTTTTTTCTTTACTTCTTTTTATGATTTCTAGTATTTCTTTCTGAAAGTCATCCATGGTTTGCTGCTTTGATTCCGGGAGGGGTTTCACATTTTAACTATTGCTTTCTGGTAATTAATCTCGCAAAAAAAAATTTGTGGAAAAATTTTCCTGTTGAAGGGGGAAAAATATTGACTTTCAATTTCCTTTTTACAGTTTTTTCATTCTATCTCTTTTCGTTCCAAAAGTGTAATGCCAGCAGATTATCTGCGATAGTGACACCAAATTGTTTGTGGTCGACCTGTGTGGCATTATGGTTTTTATGTTGTTCTCTATGAGTTCTGTTGTTATGTAGTATACGTGAGCCTGAATCTTCCGTCGCCAAGTTATTGTGGTGAGCCGTGTTCGAAATTTTCGTTGTCAATTTGTTGTAGCGATGTACGTGAGTTCGAGTCTTCATCGCCAATTTGTTGTGGATTTCAAGTGAGGAACCTCATAAAATAATGAACAACAAAAACAGATATTGAGATAGAAAAGTAGGTTATATTGAACGAAATATACAAACTTAAACGCAGGTTAGTAAATCCAGGAATACTATTAGTAAGAAATAAATATATACAAGTCTTGAAGTGAAGTCGTTGGAAATAGTATATCCGTGTATATTATTCTAGCTGAGTGGAGCTCAGAGCTAGTCTGACTTCTGGGTAACTTCGGTATCTCTTGGTAACTTACGTATCAGTTCCGGTATCTCTTGGTAACTTACGTATCAGTTCCAGTACTCTCCGATAAATTGCACGGATCTCTACGATTACTCTCAACTCTCAACTGCTGTTCTCTCCATGGCAGGAGTATATGCATACTCAGTCGGGTCCATTATCATATACAAAGGGGAAGATCCCACAATAGGCGCTATGACTTTGGGATAAATTAATTAAATGAAAGATCAGTTTTAGACAGTGCAGTTTAACGTCTACCAGTCTACCAATTTGGTCATGTAGATACCTCCACTCATTTTCGATATCTAACTTTTAAATTGAATTTTAAAAAATAAAAATGCTTTCTTGAACTTTTATTTTAGTTTTAATTGAAAACTAAAGTATTAAATTTACTATTTCCAGTAAGCAAAGTACTCTGATGTATTTCAAACAGAAATTATATTGATTGGAATATACAATTTTTCATTTTTTTATAATCTTTCAAATTTTTTTTGTTGAGCAATCGACCCATTTGTAAACCAAAGTTAATTCTCGGTTTTAAAAATCTTGCAAAAATAAAATATACATCTGTGATACATTATTTTTTAAAAATTAGCAAATTTTATGGTAAATTAATCTGATTTACTTAAGTATTACTTATTTATGGCATGAAATTTAGAATAAAACTATTTCTTAAACATACAGTTAAACTTTCTAAACTTTTTTTTAACCTTTTCTAACTTTTTAAAATGTGTTAACAGATGTACAATAAGTCTATGGCGATCACAAGTGACATAATTGTACAAACTTTTTCCCGAAAGGGGAAGAAACCCTAAAACACATGATCTTTTGATGTACACATAGAAATTACCATACAAAAAAAAGTTAAATGCACAAAAAATTAAAAAAATGTTTTAAAAATACGAAGGCACGACGAATATTAAACTTTCCAATTTTTGATTATAAATATAGTCTTTACTTAATAAGTTTATAAACTAACCCCAACAAATCTTTGAAATATTTTAAAAATATTTTTGAAACTTTATAGATTATTATATCTAAAAACAAAAATGAAAACGATTTTTTAAAAATTTCATTATTAATCAAAAGTTTTTTCTTCAGACTATAATGTTCTTAATATTTATTAAAGCAATTAAAAGGTTATCAAATTAATTAATGTCATAGTTATATTGCATCTTTTATTTTACTATTTGGTGAAGATTTTTTAGAAATAAAGGCAAAGTTTAAAAAAAAAATTATAACTTACCAATCAGTTCTGAGTTTAACTAATAAAACCAATTTTCCCCCCAAAATTAAATTTCTTAAAATTTCATGAATTTACGTAGAGAGGTGGGTAACAGATGTAAAAAATATTTTCAGAAATATTTTTTTAAAATAATAATTTCATTGAATTGTGAATAAGCCCTGAAAGATTCATTAAAATCCGACAATTATTTGATTTTTGTAAGAATTTCCAAATTAATGCGTTTGTCACCGGGGGAAAAAACTGAGTTACGTAATATCATGTTGCTTTCCATTGTTCCATTTTTCTCGTAACGATTTCTATGCCCGCTAACTAAAATCAAAACAAAATTTTTACCAAAATTTCGAACTTGTTAAAAGGGATTAAAAAATTTAAAAAAATAGAAAAATACTTTGATCTTTCCTCTTAATAATAACATAAAAATTTGATTAAGTTTGGGATCTTTTTATTCATACTATGCTGTTTTTTCAGCGATATGCCGCAGTCTTAATAAAAAAAATGTGGTCTTTAGCAGGGTTCGAGCCTGCTTTCGTTCTTACATTGTGGAAACCACATTTATCAGATGTGCTTTAAACCGCTCAGCCACAAAATACTGTACAGGAAAGCAAAGAAATCCGCATCTCTTGGGACTTTTTGAAACATATTCGCTACCTTTATGTTCGAATGCGAAACTAAAACAGTAATTTCCAAGGGATTAATGAATTTTATTTGTAATCTAACATTATTTCTTATTTCTATAAACGTTATACAGGATGTCCATAAAGTCCGTGTGCACTTTAAAAAATTATAACTTTATTTGTATTTGTAATAGAAATAATCTGTAGAAATGAGCTTGAATAATTGAACTTGAATAATTAAACTTGAAAGATAATACAGTGTTTCAACAAGATGGAGCTTTTTGTCACTTTGCTCTGCGTGTTAGACAGTTTCTAAATCAGGAATTTCTTAACAGATGGATCGGAAGAGGTGGACCATTTTATTGGCCTCCACGTTCGCCAGATTTGACTCCATTAGATTTTTTTTCATGTGAAAACAATTGTGCATGCAACCAAACCTAGTTCATTAGAAGATTTGAAGGTTAAAATAACTAATGTGATTTCAGGCATTACTGTAAATCAGTTGACAAATGCTTTTTGTGAACTGTAAAATCGTATTACCCTTTGTATTGCTAATGATGGAGTACATGTGAAAACTTAGATAAAATTTAAATAAAACCTTAAAAAATATAGATTTACTTCTTTCTATCGCAAATACAAATAGAGTTATCAATTTTTAAAGTACATAGGTACTTTATGGACACCCTGTATTTAGTGAATACAGAATTACTTACATTTATAATTGTAACTGACCCATACTTAATTCATTGAAGTAAAAAGAAACTGTAGCATATGATTATATTTCTCTGAAAGTGTTCGAAATGGCTTTGCTTAGTTAATTAATTTTAAGGTATATATATATATATATATATATATATATATATATATATATATATATATATATGCACGGTGTATATATAGAAGAATCCAAAGGAGTATCATGTATATAAAGTTGTAGGATAATTTACTAGGGGATCTCTAAATATGTATGTATATAAATACATATAGAGCAAATATACGTAAAAATAAGACAGACACGTAATTTCATGGTTAAGTTTAAGTATAGCCCTATTTCAGGCGAACAATCTTCAGCTTCCGTCTTTATTGTACAGAAGATTTTACACGAAAAAGACGGAAGCTGAAGATGGTTCGCCTGCATTAGGCATGTACTTCCACTTTAACATGGAATAACGTGTCTGTCTTATTTTTACGTATATATATAATCGTTTCACCTTAATCAAGGTGCGCAGGGGGTTACAGAAGAGAGTGAAGAGAAACAGGAACAGGTTACAGGGGATATCGCAGAATGGGTAAGAAAAAGATTGAAATACTGGTTTGAAGAGAGCTGCATGAGAGTAGAGCGGAAAGGAAGAAGAACAAGATACAAGGGGTGTCGGGGAAAGGATTGCAGTCAAGGAGATAAGAGATAATTTACGTTGTATTTAAACGCTTGGAGATTGTAGCTATCAGGGAAGCAAGTATACAGAAGGGAGTTCCACAGGCGGAAACTGCGAGAAGAAAGTGTCTGTAGTCGAGCTGCTAGGTCGGGATCGATAACATTGCAGATTCTCCTATGGATTTTGTCGAGAACCTCGAAGTGAATAGCAGAAGCCCCCGACTAGATGTGACAGCAGTATTCAATGCATAAGCGGATAGTAGATTTCTTCCTGGACTGACACATTGACCCGACCTTCCTAGCAGTTGATTTCGCTATTGATTCAATATAGTCGTTTTTCTTGAGATCAGCTGTGAGAGTTAGGCCAAGGAGGCGCAGTATATATATTGATGCATGTTTCATTAAATAATATAGACAAGTTGTGTCGATTTATTTTATGCAAATTCTTTTCATATCGTCTGATAAGTTTAATAACATTATCGTTGAAAGAAGAAAGAAATTCACAATATTGATACATGTTTTTTTTATCTAATACTTTCTGAGTTTTCGGCTTACATCAGCCATTATCAAAGATGACAATTGTATTGAGTTCGCGGATGTACGATAGTAGTAGTCGTCTATTTTGTTTGCATGAAAGATTTTCAAAGCAATTGCGAACGCGTGCATGCGTGCTGGAAGCGAAAATCACACCACAGCTTGTGACGTTACACATGACCACTCTCGCGTCATGTATTAAGTATGGCGTCACAAGCTGTAGTGTGATTTTCGCTTTCAGCACGAATGGATTTTCAGAGTTGTATATCTCTCCGGCAGATGTGCGTTGTGGTGCAGTTGATATCGGGAGCCGGGTTCGAATTCCACTTGAATTCTTTGTATTCACTTACGCGCAAATACTCTTGGTAAAGGTATTAATCCGTCTCTTTCCTCCAGTATGGGTTAAATAGCTGATAGATTGGGTTCTATAGTCTTGGCTGGCAACCAGCCTACCACAGAAAGTAATGGTAACCTACTGCCGTATAATATTCTGCCCAGTCAGTCATGTATATCAGACCATATTTGTAGAGAGGAAGAGGTATATTGACCTCTCTATGATGAGTTGGGTGATTGATTTTGTTCAGTGGCATATCAATCTTTATGAGTTATTTAATGCCGAAATGTAAATATTTTAAACGTAGCTGTATGCCTTAAACTACAGATAGAATGAATTTTTGGTAATTTTACGATAAAAATGATTTGCTGCTCATTTTGCTTTAAAGTTGTAGTCATTGTAACATAAATAGGTATTGTTGGTTTGATTTGGTTGACTGTATATCAAGCTCAGTGGGTTATTTAATGCCGACAAGACTTTTACAATAGATTCGTATGAATAGTATATATATTCTTTGTGAGAAATTAGTGTGTATATCAGGTTTCATTGACGTATTTTTGTGAAGGTTTTGTCGAGCGTCAGATGTATTGCTGACATAATTTTATTTATTTTTTAAAAAATATATTACTAGTAATATTCATGTTTTAAAATATATAGCTGGTAATATTTTTCCAAAAAATATTTTTGCTTCAAAAATGTATTGCTGGCAATATTTTTTGCTTCAATTTGAGTAGAAAGGAATTCTTCACTTGTAGAATCGGTGTGCGTCATTATGTACTTACTTCATTCAATTAAGTTCATAGTCATTCAATTCCAGAATACAAAGATAAAAATAACGGTATCAAAGTGGTAAAAAGCATGGCACATTTGTCGTGATATCATTCAAAGAGTATTTTTCTTAATTTACCGTCCCGTATATTAAGACATTAATTTTTATACTGCCCAAAATTTTCCTCTAAATTACCTTTGCAATTGTAATGAAAGATTAAAACTGATTGTCTGGAATTATTATTAAATGAAGCATGAAAATAACAATTCTTTTATATTTCTTTCATCATGTACTACTACTACTATTACTGGTAATAGTCAGTCAGTTAAGTGCCATACGTGATACAAGCTTGGGCGATCACGTCTCGAAAGAGACATGGCTGACTGGGCAGAAGATTATCCAGCAGTAGGTTGCCATTGCTTTCTGCGGTAGACTGGTTGCCGACCAAGGCTATAGAACCCAATCTATCCTGTTATTTAACCCATAACTGGAAGGAATAGCCGGATTAATACCTTTCCCAAGGGTATTTGCGCGTAAGTGAATGCAATGAATTCGGGTGGAATTCGAACTCGGCTCCCCGATTTCTCGTTCCGAGTACGTAAAAATAATAGAATGAAACGGCGCCGAGCGAGTAGAAGAAATTAAAAAGCGACATTTTGTTCTTAGAACGAAAAGAAATGTTAGTTTGAGTTTCGCCAAGAGCTTATTCTTTATTTTCGACCCGAACTGTCTACTTATGACTGTAGAATTACGGTCTGGGCAGTTGTGCTAAAAAACAGCTAAACGTAAAAAAAAAAAGTTGAAAAAAAATTATATATATACTAGTAAAAAATTAATAACGCTCTTAACTGATATTTAACAATTTACTGACTCATAAAGTTTTAAAGTAGGAATATTTAAGCAACATTTGATATTTTATTCATACCTAGGGATATATAACTAAAACATAAACGAGAGATAATTGTTTGTGCTTTCAGTTAATTTTCGGCAGTTACTGTAACTGCATGCTGTGCAAGACTAAGCTAAGTTTATTAAATATTTAAATCATATGTGCACTGATCTTTTAGATTATAAAGGATTTTGAAAACGAATCTATCTATCTATCTATCTATCTATCTATCATAGCTTTTGACACCAAGATTGTTGCTTTTTCAGTAGTTTTACTGATAAAAGGCACTTTGGCAAGCAGGTTTTTTTTTTAATCGCAAAGTGCTCGATATCAAAGTGGAGAGAAAAAACCCAGCTCCGATGAGTAACGACATCATAACGGTGTCCTCACGAAACTTCGAAGTCGGTATGAACCTGATCAGTTAAAGTGACAAATAATTAATAATAAATATTCATTGCTCTATTTGTATAGCGAACACTGTTTTAAATTAATAGTTTGAATGTTGCAATTATTTTATTCGTTCCTTATTCACTTATATATACATATATATATATATATATATATATATATATATATATATATATATATATATACCATTGTGAAAATGAATTGAAACAACTGCTTTATTTATCTATTTTCGGGTATACAATGAAATTCGTTTGACCTTGAAAAATATTACATCATTCGTGATTGCATCAGATTTTCATCACATCCAGACACTATTGTCTCGACGGTCGATTAGTTGTCTTACGACCATTGTCTGCGATGGGTGTTACTCCAAGGAAGCGCACGAAAATTGTAACGTTGCACGAACACATTGGCAAGCCTTACAGAAAGATTGCGGATATTGTTGGTGTCAGCCTTTCAACTGTCATTCGTGTCACCAAGGCGAAGAAACAAACTGGATCCATTAGTCCAAAACGTAAAGGAAAATGCAGTCGGAAGAGAAAAACAATGCCAAGAGATGACGTATAGGTGATCAGGAAAAGTGTGAAAGATCCTACGAAGACATTATTCGTTTTGTTTTAATTAATTTGTACAAGGGTCTATATATATAATGTGGGGAAGTTTGTTATTTAGCTGAGCAGTGTTATTTCAGTCACTGCTCAGTTAAATGATAAACCTCTGCCCATTAATTCTATTAACACTCTATCCCTATCTTGGTATCAAGCACTTTATGACAAAAAATCTTCTTGTGTGCTGTGTCCTTTCAGGACGTAGGCGATCGTGGACCTCCACTTACGCCTATCTCTTGTCGCTCTTAACAATTTTCCTCTTGGTATCTTTCCCAAACCGTGCTTCGTCATCCATTTGCTCAAGCCCATCAAATCTGCTTGCCTAAAATGCCCTTCTATCAGTAAACTACGAACCCCCCCCCCCCCCAAAAAAAAAAACCAAACAAACAAAAAACAGAAAAAAAATCAAAACAAAACAAAAAACTCAGCAGTTTTGGCACTAAGGATCATTGCAATATGTATATATACGCTGTCACACTATTTATACTCTCACACCCCAATTATGCACTAAAGAGGAATGGTAGACTTTGAACTAACAGTAGTTACTCACGCATCTACGCATCGTTCATTCAGTAATGAATTTGAACGCTCTCGGCTACTGGCGTGTGTTTACATTGTATATAGCACGCTAAAGTCCGCCTTTCTCTACTGAGCGCCCATAGCTCAGAGGTAGAATCATCGACTGATGTCAATTCGGTCGGGTTTCAATCCTGGCTAAGAGCAATTGGGTGTCTAACCGTACTGATGAGCTGCGAAACAGCTCTGTCTGCGGAGACACACACACACACACACACACACACACACATATATATATTTAGACATTTTTGATAAAATCCAAAGAAGAATCTGCAATTTTATTGGTCCTGATTTGACGTTTAGACCTCAGTCACTTTCCTATCGCCGTAATGTAGCTTCCCTGTACCTTTTCAATAAATACTTTTATGGTAAGTGTTCTAATGACCTTTGCTATATGGTAACTAGACTTTATGGATTTAGCCACAATACTAGATTGGCGGCAAAGTTTCATCATTTTCATAAAGTTGAAATGGCCAGATGTAACCGTAAGTTCTCTGCTAAGAGTTTCTTCTATTGCACTTCCTGCTTGTGGAACTCTCTTCCGGCTTCTTGCTTACTGTCAACTTTGATCTTCAAAAATTTAAGTGCAATGTCAATCGTTATTTTCTGTCTTCTTAACTGTTCTTCTTTTATATTTTCTCTCTCCTTAATTGTATTTCCCCATATTCTCTAACACTCGGTAGCTCCTTGCGTCTTAGTGTCTTTGTTGTCTTAATTGGGGTGAAGTTTTTGAAAAAAATATCTTGATTTTCATATATTAAACAAAAGTAAAATATTGAAAAAAAAAAAAGAATAACATTTTCGTTAATTAGAAAGCTAGTGTTTATTTCATTTATTCTACTGTCTTAGCACTATTCATTAAAACAGACAACAGTTACGGAACTAAGGGTGAACATAAGCACAGCATTTAAGTTAACTGGCTGTAAGCAACGACTAGAATTTTCCTTGTCTAAAAGAAAGCAAAAGTATGTCTGAATTTAGAAATTCGGACATCCTCTGTTCCTTGCAGCCAAACATGGAAACGGTTATTGAAGTAAAGTTCCTAAGGGGCTTCGCTTACAACACTGATCTCCTTCCGGCAACTCCTGGAGCCAAGCCAGCTCCAAACATAACGTCGTACATTCATTTGAATCTCCTTGATTTGAACTAGAGGAGGGCGACTGTCCTACAGACAGTGTAAAGCCTCCATTCACTATCGCTCGCTCCTGTGCCCTGGACAGGTCAGTTCAGTCTCACAGCACGGCTTACCAAAGCACTACCATTCTCACGAGCTAGACAGAGGCTTGAGGAATGCATTTAATTAAATTCGGTTAATTTTACCTGATAGATTTTTGAATACATCAACAACTTTGTGGCGAGTTATTTAAAAACGTCGCTAATTTAAACAAAACAAAAATGTACTCATATCTCCTATTATATAAAAAAGACCTCCTCATTAGCAAATTCTAGTGTTAACCCAAATAATATATGTGAATTCTAACACAAACAATTATAACTTCAAATTTTCACACTGAATATATTCTCATATTTGAATCCGGACTTACCTTGACTCGAAATCCAAACGATAGAGTTAAAATCAGGCAGTTAATCTCATTGTTTCGGCGCTGTATACTGCGTTTAAATGTGTCTCGAACGTACACTAAGTTCAGCCATTTTATGTCGATTCTTTTTTGACGTTGTTAATGACGCTTTCTCGAACATTTATTTTATCAGTTTGAATTTTTTTATCACGTGACGTTTGCAAGTTTCAGAATCGAATGAAGTTCGTGGTTATAAATGAGAACGCCACTCAAGGAACACACACACACACACACACACACACACACACACACACACACACACACACACACACACACACACACACACACACACACACACTAAAAAGACATTGTTATAAATTGTGATTTTATTTATATATAGCCACTTTCATTGTAAACGTATAATGTGATTGCTGAATTTCAGCTTAGGACTTGCATCTTTTATTGGTTAAATGAAATTGAAGGCTTGTTTGTTAATGCAGACGTTGAAGAAATTTGTTCTATTCTAATATAATTTTAAGAAATAAAATAAGCTTACTAACAATAATAATAATAATAATAATAATAATAATAATAAAAACGTTTCATAGTAAAAATGATGTCATTACATTTAGTCAGTTCTGTAAGATTAATGAGAGGGTTCATACTAAATAAGATATTTTCTTGTTGAAAAAGTTGCTTAATGGAACCATTTAATAACTTATTACCAATGTCAAATGATATTTTAAATGAAATTGATGTCGGTATATGTAGATATTGCGAAATATGAATGATCATATTTGGTTATATATTTTAGTGAGATGGAATATTTATGGCTTATTCTTTAGAATAATCTTAAACTTGTACTGGGCGCAAACCGCTTGCATGCGGATAGAAAAGGGAATTTATTTATTCCTCTTGTCAAAGGGCAATACACAATTAAATTGGATAGAAGACCCCCCCCCCCACAACTAAAAACAAAAACAACAAAAAAACGTATGCCATACAGATAAAAACAAACACTTGTAGAAGATCCGATGAAGAAAATTAATGACATGTAAACACGTTTAAAATTGGCAGTGTTCAGTTTACATAGGGAACAAGGATAAAAGCTCCCCCTTAGAGCCTTGTTTTAGAACTAACAGATCTAAAACGTCGCTATAAGGGTAACAGTTCAAATAAGTGGTACCCGATATGCGTGCTGTCTTACCTTATGTTTTTTCTTCTGTTCTTTTGTGATTAAGAGAATGAGAAATGTTCTCCAAGGAGGGCAGCGAGAAGTCTATTATTTTTCAGGCATTATTCTTGTGAGAATTCTCAATAAATAGAGCCTCTGCTGTGTTTACCGCGATAGTTTTACTAGTCTCCGAGAGATAATTTGAAATGCACGTAACCAGAAACTTAATTTTATCATCACAAACACTGCTTATAACCTAAGGGAAAGGTTTTGTGGCATTTCTCCGAAATACCACCACCAGTTTCTTTTTCTTTAAGATGTTTATAGCAAGGTTATTTCCCGAGATCTTTGTTACCAATCTCTTTATTTTACTCCTCAAAGTCTCAGTAATGATTGTAACCTAATAACGTTTGTTGGGGATACATATTCTAATTACACTTGCCCTCGATGGATCTGGTTGGCAGCCATTTTTGTCAATGATTTGTCTTAGGTTCTCTGAGTTTGAACCCGTATTATCGTAGTTTTCAAAACTGTTTTCATATGTCCGGCATGTTGTTTCTTAGATATAATTTTAATATATCATCCGGATAAGCAACTGAAAAACCACAATCAGCAATCATGGTATCTATAGCTTGTTGAAATATATCTGGAGACACTTTTATGCCAAAAGGAAGTTGGTTGAACTTATAAAATCTCTTTTCTGTATTTATACAGACGGTTGTATTTACAAAATTCGGCACGTTTATACACATACAAATAAATAAATAGATAAATAAATAAAAGTTCTTTTATAAAAATTGGTGTTTGATGATTTGGACTATGTTTTTCCATTTATGATTTGTAAATATAGTCTTTACTTGATAATAGTACCATCTAAAAGGTTACATTATTATAGAGTATTAAAAGATTTACTTAAATATTAAATTATTCTAATTAAAATAAAGAATAATTAGTCATTGAAATTATTTTTTCTTAACTTACTAGTGTCCTTAATATATCTTAATCATTAAAACAATTAAAAGCTTTTTCAAATTAAATGTCTTAGTTTTATTGTATTGTTTATTTTACAATTCAGTGCAGAGTTTTGGTAACTGAGGGTTCTGTTTTACAAAAAGAAATTGATGAATTAAATTCTCCAAGGAGTTTTGCTTTAAACATTAAAACCTACAAAATTTAATTTCCCAAAATTTCATGAAATAAGTGGATGGGTGGGGGGTAGCAGATGTATATTTTTTAACAAGATTAAAAAATGTTTTAAAAATAATTTCATCCATTGGTAAATAAGTCCTGAAAGTTACATTAAAATTCGACTATTATTTGATTTTTGCTATAATTTCCAAATCAATGTGTTTTTACCTAAAAAGATGCGAAAATATTCATAAACATGAAATAATCTATGCTAACCACTGACGCAAGAAAAACAAGGATTTTACCAACATTTCGAACGTGCTAGAAAGGAATAAAAAATAATGACAAAAAATGTTTTGCTCTTCCCATTTAATAATAACAAACATTTTAACGATAAATTCTTGTTTTTATCAAAACAAGATAAAACAAACAAACAAATGAAAACAAAACAAAACAAAAACGTTGCGGCGTCTATTCCGTAATTCTGCTTTAGTAGCGTAAATGCTATTTTCACCGAGTGGGTAGATGCAGTTTACGTTGGTGAGATTCGTAGTTTTATCTTTTTGAGTTAAAGTTTCAGATCAAAGAGCAAGGCAGATAGATGGCTGTTGTTGTAAAAATAAAAATAAAATAAATTCACGGATTTGAACGAAAAAAAAAAAACAAAAAAAACACCCCAGTTTGACGTTAATATCCCCGGAAATGTTTCATCCTTTAATAGTCAATTGGGTTTAGTTTAATTTGTAACGTATTGAAATGTAGGTAGAAAAAAAGCAAATATTCATAAGATAGTGAGGCTTCCAAAGCACTGTCCGTGGCCCCCAATAAGACTTAGGACCCTTCTTGGTCGGCGAGTTCGGGTGATAGTCGTGCCCTGATGCAGACAATCCATTTTGATTGGTGACAAAAAACCCTCTCTCAAATTTCTCAAGCTTGTTGTGAAGCACACCTATTACAAAATTTGTTTTATTATACTTGATAACCAGATGTCTCAGTTTGGCATTGAAATACTTGATTTTGTGAAAAGAGATGGTATTATTCTATTCTTTCCCATAAATTGAAACTGCTCGATGGAACTCTCTTTGACCCAGTGAAAATAGATCCTATTTTTAATAAAACAGTGGATGAAAAATAATTGGTTTCCCTTATGGCGATTTTTTAAGTGTAGCCTAGATGCGGCGCTATGTTTAAATTATGGGGTTCCCAGTGAGAATCGAACTCAGTATTTAGTTGAAATTGATATAGAGAGAAGAGCCTGATAAACCATTACACCACTTTGAAGTTCCTTTGGTACAGGGAGACGAGCTTGATAATATAATCCATCAAACAACGAAAATACACAAAATAAATTGCACACTCGCAAAATCGGATTCAAACGACTAAAAGCATTTGGGAAAAACCTAAATTAAAATTGCACACCCGCAAAAGAGGATTCAAACGACTTTGGAAAAACCCAACTAAGAAGAATTCACAAGTTAGTGCGAAAAGCAAATTCTGAATCCTGACTGGATTAAAAACAGCAAATTCATATATGACGTATTTTCACACTTAGCTGTAAAAAGCTTCGCTGAAACCGGCATCATGAGAAGTTTGATTTAAACCGCGACGCTAACCTGTCAACAGCAGTCCGTCAGATGAAAACAGTAACTGACAGTATTTCACCATGTAAAGAAGAAATTTCAAGCTGACTCGCCCTCACTGCCAATTTTCTTTTCTTCTTTTTCACATCACGCCAACTCGGACGTAGGTCACGCCACAGTTTCATTCGACCTCTTCTTCCAACGTCTTTTTCATAATTTTCACACCGCGTCGCTAAAGAAGACAACAGCAACAACCAAATGGGCATGTTAAGTACTACTTCTTTATTTGTTTTGTCTTTTCTTTCTCTCAATCTATCGCGACCTACTAAAAAGAGGAAGGAACAAAGACTTTACATTCCGCTACTACACAACCATGAACTTTAAACTTCTGCGGACATTTTTAATACCTACATTTCTCTACGAACAATTTTAACCACAAGCTGTATGCATTTTCTCAATGAACATTTTCTTTTCGCAAATATATTATCGTGTTCAGTTAATAAATTTTCACTTATATTTTCTTTCTTACACTTTTGTCATTCTGTAAATAAATCTTTGCTTTAATGTACACACGAAATATTTCATCCTTTCACGTTTCAACCTTCTTATATTTAAATTGTGGGGACTTCGGGTGTGTTTGGCACAAGGCCAATTTACCAAGCATCACCTAAGCCTCTACAATAACCATTATACCACATCAAAGTACCCTGATTTTTTAAGCGTAGTTTAGATGTGGCACAAATCTGAAAGTACACGGTACCCCGTGAGGATCGAACTCCCCATTCAGTTGTGACTGATATAGTAAGACAAGATTGTTAACTATTACACCATTTGAAAGTGTCCTTGATCTCTCTTATGCGTTACAACATGAATGTGAATATCTGCTAACCGGTTTGAGATAAATAGCATGCCTATGTGCTTTGTGGTGCAGTGGATACCGGCTCGGAACGAGACATCGGAGAGCCATGTTCGAATTCCAGTTGAATTCGTTGCATTTACTTACGCGCAAATACCCTTGAGAAAGGTATTAATCCGTCTCTTCCCTCCAGTTATGGGTTAAATAATAGAACAGATTGGGTTCTATAGCTTTGGCTGGCAAACAGTCTACCGCAGAAAGTAATGGCAATAACGTTCTGCCCAGTGTGGGATAATGTTCTTCCCAGTCAGTCATGTCTCTTTCGAGACATGATCGTCCAAACGTGTATCATATATGGCACTTAACTGACTGATAGGAAATACTACTTGTCAAACAGAGTTAGAGAAAATATCATAGACCTGTTGCCTTGGCTCTTTAGGCAAGCTTCTTCGTGGTGGGTAATATTTTTCTTCTCCTTTATGCCACTCATAAAAGAATTTCAAAAATTAGCCCCACAAACGTTGTAAAAATGTTCTTTCAGAAACTTATTACCGCAGTGAAACTTGAGATTTCTCGCATAGAAAGATAGGATCGATAGAATACAGCATAATATAACACAGCTTAAACGTTACATTCATGTTCGGGATTAGAGAAAAATAACCAAATTTTATTGATAGAATAGAAAAAAATCATTGTTATCGATAAAGCAAGACATAATCCTCCATTTGGGTGTATGAGACAGGAAAAAATCATCGATTTGCATTAGATAAGTAGCGCCTCATTCTGTTGTGTTTTATTTCTTTGTAACCAGAAATAAATGATTGATAATTTTACGCGCTTTCTTACTTGAGAAATCTAAGAGGAAGCACAGGGAACGCAGTTCGGATTAACATCTCTCCACTGAGTATCACGCAGAAAAGAGGAAAAGTATTTTAATGAGTGATATCCAACAGAAAAAATATCGAAGGCGTTGGGTGAAATATTAAGCAAGAATGATTTCTTTGAAGAAAAGTTTTCTTTGTTTGGGAAAATTAAAAGCAAATTGGAAGAATGAAGAATAACACGAGAGAAAATTCATGCTAGTGTTCACCAAATCATTCTAACTTTAATATTCGTTTAAATATTCCCCCAGAAGAAGCTTCACAAGTCTTAATGGTATCGTTCAAATGAAAACTTTTGATTGTTATTCTTAACAGGTTAACAGTAGGTAGGATGACTTATCGTCAGGCCCGAACTACTTCCATATCTATTGAACAGGAGAAGAGGTTCATCCCTTGTTTCCTGTTCAGGATATGGTTTACCGACTCTTTCTTTCTTTTTTCTTCTGTCAAGGCTACAATGTGTTGTAGAGTGCCTGACACCCCTGCAGCACTCTCAATGATGGAATGGCCCATGGTCTGAAATGGTCTATTTAAGTAAAGAATAGTAGCAATCGAAGCGTAATATTCATGTGTCATTCGAGTAATATTCAGACTGATTATTTCGGTGACTATTGCGATCTAAATTCAATTTCATTGTGTTGGTAGTTATGTCTTGTCCGTTATTGTAACTATTGTAGTGCTCTGTGTATATCTGTTTAGCACTGGATATTGTGTTGAATAATACCGCAGCACACTTTTTCTGTGTATCCTATCCACCTCGGCGATACAACACAATAGTTTAATTGATTTATATGTTTAATGATAGGACTAGCCATTGGTTGTAACTTTTCATTGTGAGGGTACCAAGTTGGCTGTTAGCTGTCTGCTGCTTCCGACTGTTCGTTAAGAGCCTGAACTCTTTTGGTAGCACTTAGAGAGGTTGCGTTGATCAACAATCGTATAATATCAAGGTATTTGTAGTACCATGTCACACATGGGTAGATGCTCTGCATGTATTTTCGGTAAGCAATTCTGAGACTACACTATGCTCTTGTTTTCAGCCAGACTCTGGCTGGTTCGTATCGCTAATGACGACAGATCGTGACAATTATGGTTGTTTTTCTTTTTCTCCTCAAAACGAACCTCATGAAAAAAAAGACGAAAAACAAACAGAAATACGACTAAACCATTAAAATAATAAAATAATAATAATAAAAAAACGTTTACCCACCTCAGCCTTTTTTGACTAATCTTCATGGTATCCGTTCCAACTTCTGCAGCGTAGAATCTTTCTTATTGGAACAGTCACCAGATATCTTCAACCTCTGTAAAATCTTAAACGTTTCCATTGCTACCAATGATTTCTTCGTTCCAGGCTATCTTCTCCTTTATTGAAAAGATTCCAGCATTCACATGCATGGCTTTGGTGTATACATCTGGGATAAGCGTTCGATAGCTAGGGAATTGTCTCTTTAGGACCCTGACTACCTCTTCATGTTCTTCTGTATTTCATTACTAAACTTTGTTAGCTATCTATTTCTCCTTTATCGCTTCCACTCTCCCAGGGACTGCAGTTTATTAAACAAAATATCCGATAGTATAGAAAAGGCACTTTCTCTCCATTTATCTGCGAACATCTTTGTCTTCTGTGACACGTGACTGAAACATTCTAAAGGTATTGATGTTGCCAATATTCAGACATTAATTTTTTCCATTGCCCGATCATTTACCCAAATCATCCCTACTCATTTCTCTAACAAAATTAAGCAACATGTTTCTCTGTTTGATATATTTTTACTGCCTATCATACCGTGCTTCACAATACTGCTCTCTTGTTAACACTGACTATTCTGTGGGCACTATTAATATTTTGTTCTAATCATCTATTAAACACGAACTCCTATTCACTTTCCGTTACCAGTTGGCTGCTTGGGACTCACTTCATGAATTTTTGTGACACGCCATGAACTGACTTCCTGCACCACTGAGTTTTCTTATTGGGTCAAAACTGGTATCGACGCTTTTATCCCTTCTCGTAAATAACAGGTACACATTAGTATGCTCGGCAGCTATAACACAGGAACTACCATTTTCGACTATTTCAGTGTGACAGCTCTCGTCGTTACAGGTGCCTATTCTTTGCTGTTCGTAATAAATCTAAGTAGGTCCTCGAAGGAGCAAACTCCATGTTTGTCGAGAGAACGAAGCACCAAAATCCTCTAACAACTTTGGATCTCGTGATTACTGGTGGCTCTGTAATACAGTATTGAAAAAATGCAAAGTCTCTATTTCCCACCTCTTCAATCAATTTGAGCTGTTAACATCCTCTGCTGATAAAGCTGAATGCTTTGCACATAAATTTTCCTCAAATTCTACACTTAAATCATACGGAGCATTCCCTGCCTAACCTCCCATTTAAAATTGAGTTTCTGTTGAGTGATATGCATATAACCCCTTCCATGGTTCCTGCTATTAACTCTAAGCTAGATCCACACAAATCATGTCGACCCGATGGTATCTCTGTAATAATCATTAAGAAGTGCGCTACCGAACAGGCTCCTGTTCTCTAAAAACTGAAATAATTCGCTGCCTTCCGATTTCCTGCCTGATGAAATCCTCATCTGTTGTTTCAGTTTTTAAGAACACTGGTGAGCTGTCCGATATTTCCAATTATAATCCTATTAGTCTACTACTTCTTTTGCGTAAACTCCTAGAGGCCCTAATCAATGCTGTATTGGTTCACCATCTCTCATCGCAAGGTCTTTTACCAGCCAAGCAATATCGTTTCTCCAGGTCAATTACTGATGTACTGACGATAACTGCGGAAAGAGTCTATCATAGTCTAGATAAAAATGGCGAAACCTGGACTGTAGCATTGGCCATCTTAAAACCTTTTGGCAGTATATTTCATACGGGCCTTCTTCAAACATTTTCGAGCTGATCTAGTTCTTTTTTTCAATCAAAATCATGAAATGAATGTCATACTGAACGGCAACTCGTCCAGATCTTTTTGCACTAACACGGGTGTTCCACAGGGACCCATTCTGGGTTCTACGTTGTTTTTAATTTTCATTAACGACTTCACTGGTGGCTCCCAACAAGCATCTACACCTCTCTACAACCTATCTGCATGGCTGATACTCATCTGAGAGACCCCTCTCTAACACCTATCTGCATGGCTGATACTCATCTGAGAGACCCCTCTCTAACACCTATCTGCATGGCTGATACTCATCTGAGAGACCCCTCTCTACCACATATCCGCATGGATGATGCTAATCTAAGAGACCCCTCTCTACCACATATCCGCATGGGTGATGCTTATCTAAGAGACCCCTCTCTACCATATATCCGCATAGATGATGCTCATCTAAGAGACCCTTTTGACAATCTATCCGCATGGCTCATACTCATATGAGAGACCCCATTTTATCACATATCCGTATGGCTGCTGCTCATCTAAGAGACCCCTCTCTTCCACCTATTCACATGGATGATGCTCATCTAAGAGATCCCTCTCTACCAAATATCCGCATGGCTGCTGCTCATCTATATTGCTAGGTCCCCTGCTAAGAATAATTTGTTTTCTGTGTCTGCCATGACAATTTTTTCTCTGATATGTATCTTAAATCTTAGTCTACCGTGCTTAGAATATTGTTGTCACATATGATTCGGTTCCCTAGCTATTTACCTTGAGCTCCCTGATAAGATCCAAAGAAGAATATTAATATTAATAGTAATATTATTGGTCCTGATCTGGCTGCTCGTCTTCAGCCACTTACTCACCGCCGTAAGGGTTACCTCCTTGTGCCTTTTCTGTAAATACTTTCATAGTAATTGTTCAGATGAACTCTTTGCTTTTGTACCTAAACTTTATGAATTTAAGCGTAATACTAGAGTGGCGTCGAGATCTCATCAATTTACATCAGCTGGCTAGATGTAGCCGTAAGTTCTATGCAAACAGTTTCTTCTTCCGCACTTCATGCCTGTGGAACACCCTTTTGGGTACCTGGTTTCCAGACATCTTTAATCCGCAAAAATTTAAATGCAATGCTAATCGCTGTCCTCTCGATTATTCTTTACTCTTTCTGTTCACTATTAATGCTTCTGTTCCTAATTTTTCCAGACCCTGTAACCCCTTGCGTTTTAATAATTTTACTGCCTTGTTTGGGGTGATACAGATTAAAATGAGTAGAATAAGAAATAAACGCTGAAAAATCTTCTTTGTGTCGTTTCCATCCAGATATAGACGGTCACACGGATCTTCACAAATTCCCGTGTTACAAAATAGTGACACAAAAATAACTTAAAAAGAGGAAATGTTTTGTAAGAGTCAAAATTTACACTAACTTTAAACTTCAAAACAGCATATGAACTCTGGTTTTGGGAAAAGTCATGAAAGACTTTTTGGTAAAAAAAAAAAAAAAACAAACTACAACAATAGTTCAAACAAATGTTTGTGGTAACGTTAATATATGGTTACACAACAAAGACTGACGACACGAACCGAGTTTGAATATATACGAAAAATTTATTCTTAGCACACAAAAAATGGATTACACAAATTAAGTGCTTTGTGTACCAAATGATGACCAATAACTTGTATGTAAATTAACAATATAGGTGCGTGGCCGAGTGGTTAGGACGTTCGATTTCTGACCATGAGGACCGGTCTCACCATGGATGATTTTTCAGGAAGGTGACTTTTTGATGTAATTGGTCTAGATGAGGTGATCCCAGCGTGCGGCACAAAGAAGTCATCGTGACTGAGGGTTTGAGCGTCCTTGTTTAGACGGGTGTTCACGCTAAATTACGCGATATCTCCCAGAAACTGTAACTAAGATTTGCTCAGTATCAAGTCGTCGAATACGTCAAGCCTTTGAGTGGACGCACTGCTTTTCTTCTCTAATGTTGCAATAATAATAATAATAATAATAATAATAAATGCCCTATAATGCTATACCAGGCATGGCCATCATAGCTTTTGATCTTAATAGATTGGCAGATTTAATATGCACATGTTTTGTTTTGGTGAATTAAAATGGGTCACAGTAAATATCTTGTTCAATACTACATATTTTCTTGTCGGTTGTGAGACGAATGCTTATGAAAAACATCACTTCTGTATCCTCACATCTTTTCCCTCTCATAGCAACAGTGGATAGACATACTAATTATAGCCTAGAATTATGTATTAGTAGCAACTAAGGCAGACTAACGAGTCAGAACACGAAGGTTCAAAAACTGTGAACAACACTGACTGGATAGCAACAATCAGAAGGCGGAATAGTAGCACCAAAAAAGAGCAACCACGAAGGAAAATAAAATACAAGCAGCTGCAAAAACGAATTGAAACTGTACAGACGTCATCACAATCTATGTGAAGAAATACCTAGCACAATGAGAAGCTAGAGGTATGATGTATTCTGACCCCAAAAAGGGGATCGAAGCATGACAGAAATGGAGAAACGGTATATACTCCGTACATGATAAATGAAATTAGTTTATCTTAAAAAAGACAGTCTACCGAATGCAACTCCGGAGACAAGAAACTAAAATATCTTTCATGTAAAGAAAAGTCAAGAAGAGACGCATGAGAAGAACCAAACGAAAAGGAAATAAAAGCTTCCAGAGAGAATTATATTCAAGATATAATTCTGAAAGAATAAAAAAAAGAAAAAAGAGTAAAGGAAAAGAACTCATACGCAGATAAGTTCACATACCCCATTTGGTAATGTCCCAATATACATCCAAATAATCACAACGTATTATGTAAAATTGGAATGGCTTTGTCTTCACAAGTCATTTTTAAACCACTTTTACTAAGTCTCTTGATCACGTAATAATGTGTGTATAACATCTATATAATACGAAAACTTTAATCTTGTATGTATGTACGCATATATGTATTTGTGCTCACGAGATACAGTTTAAACGATACATAATACCCCAACTGATCACAGTGCTAAATTTCATTAAAATTGGACAAGGGATTCATTATTCAAGGCCGTTTATCTGGTTTTTATAATATTTTAAATAGGAAATTCAGTATTTGTTTTCAATACACATTTTTATACTAATCCGCGTATATAAACAAGCATATTATATTCCAACAATTATATATTTGAAAAATAATAAACATTCATAATACATTGAAACATTATTGAATAAATTTAAACACAACATATATTTATAAAATTCACTACATTAAAACTTTTTTCATAACTACTTGAAAGGTAAAGAGGCTATATATGTCACATGACTTAATGGTAAATAAATTGATGCACACGGGTTTGCTGCCGTTATGTAATTTGAAATAAATGCTAGAATGAAACAAGCATGTATAATAAAAATATACTTGAAAAAGACTACATCTGTTTCAAGCTATTACTCCAACCGTATTTCGTCGACTATGCAAAGGCATTCGACAAAGTATGCCAGAAAGAACTGATAGAGACGCTTAGTAACCTTGATATATTTTTTTACTGGTAGCAAACTACCTGCATACAGACAGGAAACAAGTTTAGCAGATACATAAAGATAGAAAGGGGTGTAAGACAAAGAGGTGTATTCTCACTAGATCTTTTCAAGCTATACAGCGAGACCATTCTGAGAGCTCCAGAAGTCCTGCCATGATACGACATTGAACAATATAAAATATGCAGATGATACAGTGCTGATAGCAGATACAGGAAAGAAACTACAAGATTTCCTACTAGAAGTAGTTAAAGAAAGCGGAAAGAAAGAACTACATATCAACTACAAGAAAACTGAATGCATGGTAACCCGTAAAAAGAGGCACCCAAAAATGCCAACTACAAGTTGGTGATACCAAAATCAAACAGTTGCAGAAATTTAAATATCTGGGAAGGGTTCTAACAGAAAATGGAAAGTGCGATACGGAGATCAGAAGGCGTATTAGTATGGCAAGGATGCATTCTAGAAGCTGAGTAGAATATTAAGAGGCATGAAAATTTCACTGGAAACAAAGAAGAGAGTACTGGATTGTTATGCGATGTCGGTCCTTCAGTATTGCAGCGAATGCTGGACAATTTCATCAAAGACTTGAAGCAACCGAAATATAGACGGAACACGGGAGCAATAACGAGGTTTTGTAGAGGATGGACACAAAAAATGAAAACTGATACTTAACAGGGAAAATAGCTGAAGTGTTCGGGACATGTAATGAGGAAAGAGAGCTTGGAGAACCTGATGCTCATGGGATGGGCAGAGAGAAAGAGGAACAAGGGAAAGTAGCGCACGAAATACCTGACAGACTTAAGAAGATGGATGATGGAGCGGGGATTGAGTGGAATAACAAGAGAAAGGTTATTAAGAGCGACAAGGGATAGGGAGATGTAGACAGCCATGATCGCCTACGTCTTGCAGAGACATAGCACATAGAAGATATTAACTTAATAATGAAGTCCAGTGAAACAATGAACCTTTTTTTATCATCTTTAAATACAAATTAAATGTGTAATTAATAATAAAATTGATAATATTATTACTTCATAATTTCTAAATTATTTAAAAAAACACAAAGGGTCTATGGGTGATCTTGTCAGTCAGTCTAACGTATATATCATACACGTATCTTTCGGGACATGACTGACCAGCAGAAGATTTTTCCCGCAGCAGGTTGTCATTACTTTCTGCGGTAGATTGGTTGCCAACCATATCTGTAGAACCCAATCTGTTCTGTTATTTAACCCATAGATGGAGGTAAAAGAGATAGATACATACCTTTTCCAAGAGTACTTGTGCGTAAGTGAATGCAACGAATTCAACTGGAATTCGAACTCAGCTCTCCGATTTCTCGTTTTGAGCCAATATCCACGACACCACAACGCACATCCAGTGAGTACTCTAGTTTGAGTAAGTTTTGTTTAACGGCATATCAACCTTTGTGGGTTAATGCTAAAAAGATGGGATATTTAAGGTATTTTTTTTAAGTTCAGTTATAATGAGAAGGTTGATTTAGTCAGATTTAGATGAAAATTTCTTTTATTTTAGAAAACTGAAGATGTCTTCTAGTTTTGTATTATGGCAATAATTGTTTTTTTCCTTAAAATATGTTATGGTTATAATTTTACTTTCTTTCAAAAATGTATAGTTTTCTATAAAAGTCTATTTTTATGTATATATTTCTATAAAATTCTATTTTTATACTTTCATAGTGTTTTGACCCCAGTTTTGGGGGTTAACTATTTGACCATTGCTGGGACCCTAACAGGTGCTACCACTCCGGGTCAGGGTGGACTTGGGAACAACAGAAATTATGAGGTGCTTCCATGCTTCTCACGACTTCCCAATCAGAGACCTTGCTGCCGGATGCAGTTTACCGTCATACCCAGGACCAGTGCTCTAGTAATCAACCAAAATATACAGTTCCTAAAGAGTGAGAGAAATATTTGTAACATATGATATCAACTTCTGCATCTGAACAATTTACCTATAGAAGAATTGAAGTCATTTCGAAAAACATCTGGTGGATTTCATGACTTACATGCTTTTTTTTTAGAATAGATAATCTGCTACAAATTTCTTTTCATATTTGAATATACATACACCAATACGATATTTGTACACCAAAATCTAGCAATAAAAGAAAATAAGAAAACACAGATAATATGAATAACTGAATTGAATTTCAGATAAATTTGCAAAACATTAAAATAAACATTTTGCTTAAAAGGAAATGATACTTTCATATCCGTTACGTTTTTTTTACAGTAGCTCTGAAAGTAGATGACAGTTAAAAATATAAATTGATAGTATTTGATTTGACATTCAATTAAATTCGATTAGTTCTATATAATCAAATTTTGAATGCATCAACAATTCGGTGAAGAGTCGCATGAAAATCTCATCAACCAAATAAACGTACACTTTTATTATATCATGAATAATATTCAAAATTAAATCCTAAATCTAAAATATTAGTACATAATCAATTTTGAACAGTAAAACAAGACGTCACTTCTAATAAGACTTCTGGTTGGCTCATTTCCAAAATTCATCCACTAAGTAAAACCAAGGTGTTAATATGGCAACACACAAACAGTTGAATATTCGTTTTTATTTTCTTTAAGCATTCATTTGTTTCAAAATTTTGAATGCATGAGTTTTGGTCTCTCATCACAGCAAACTGGCACCAAAAGACAGGCCTGTGTAGTTGATTAAGGCCTACGTAGTTTATTAAGGTATGGAATATTATTCCCCGGGAATAATTATCGATAATATAGTTTATCTCGGGGAATAACATTGCATGTCATCACCTACTACATAGGCTTGCCTTTTGGTGACAGTTTATTGTAAATTTTTTTGGATTTCAAATCTCATGGAAAAACCAAGAACTTGAATATTGATTAAAAAAAATAGAGTACCTTGGATAAGTAGTGTAACATACACTTCATTTACGACTATTACCGCCAATAGTTAATATCATTTTAACTTAAAATTAGTAAAAATCAATAAATGACTTTGACATTTTTTCGTCGGTGTTCTTGTTTCATCAAGAAAATGCAACAACGAAATTGAATCCATTGAATATACTCGTAAACTTGTGAGAAAATATATTCATCTGGCATCAGCGTGAAGTCTACAAAAGTCAGCATCTTGACAACGACACTAATTCTAACAATAACTAATTTATGCGTCATCTTCAAGGTAGTGTACAAGGGAATTGGTAATCGAAAAAGAATGATAATAAAACATGTTTTTTTTTCTATTCATGGATGAATGATTTCCAATATTTTCCTACCTTTTCTTAACATTTAGATTGTCGTTGTTATTTGATCAATATTTTGTGATTAAGTTAAAATAAATCGAGCGAAACATCAAATTTCAAAACTGGAAAGAGGAAAAGTGGTTGATTGATCCGTTTTTTTTTTTACAATTTATCAACTCTTTGCGGGTTATTGAAAGCAAGAAAATATTTTTAGATTGTACGAATTTGTTTTTTTTTTTAGATTATGATTTAGTGATACAAGTCTTGCTAATTAACTCATAGCTAGGGGATAAGAGGTAGATTCATACCTTTTCCAAGAGTATTTGTTCGTAAGTGAATATAATGAACTCGAGCGGAATTAGAACTTGATTCTCTGATCTTCCAATTTCGAGTCATTATCTATCACACCACCCGCCCATCCAAGCTTACAGCACCTGACGTTTCCATAAATAATAAGAAAAAAGATCAACATATACAGAGTGCAAAAAGTACCAATGTTTACCGAATTATAGCTTAATTTTGAAAAGCTTTAAAGAAAATGTACAGTCTCTTGATTTGGTTTGTCGCTGAGCCGTTGTACATCACTTTATGTTTTAAGAAGTCAGAAACATTTATCTATGCGTTTACAAAGAAGTCTCTCTTACTTGACTCATTTCCGTGTTTTTTCTTCGTAGTTCTGGTTGAGGTTTTCTGAAACAGTTTTGTAAACAAAGTTTCAAGTGATGACGAAATTCTTGAGAATTTCCCGAGTAGATTAAGACAGTCATGAAACTGTTGGAATTGGCCAGCCAGGTGATGACGAAATCCATACTAGCGGGAATTGTCTCGATGATATTGAAAGAGACGAGAATATCAGTAACGGTGTAGGGACCCCAACAAAGGAAAAAAGAAATGCCACTAAGTACGAGGACACGTACGGCCCTCGCTGTTCGGTTATTCTTATCATGTATTTGCTCACCTTTCAGATGACCGAGTGCTTTTAAAGTTTTCACTACTTTGTAAGATGAAATGCTCAAAATAATGGTGCTTAAAATATAAATGAAGAATGCACTAATTATACTGAAAGTATCCGAGTGTCTGGGAAAAACACATATGAGAAGGTTTTTGTGAAAATGGTAAAAGTGACCTTTGTGAACCAGAGGATATACAAAAGCAACAATTCCTAGAACCCAAAATGCAGCAATCGTGACATATGCGATGCGATATTTGTTTGCGTTGCGGTAGGAAACTGGGTGATGGATAGCGATATAACGATCCATGCTGATGGCTGCTAAACACCAGATTGTCACAGCACAACTTGTTCCATTTAAAATACTTGAAAGCTGGCAGTATTTTTCCCCTAGCGGCCAGTAGTTTACAACAGAAGACAGGAAACCCGGCAGACATACTAAGACGCCGTTGACAAGACCGGCCACACTGAGGTTGGTCAATAGCAATCGACTAAATATCTGCAATTCCCGTGATTTCCGCAATACATAAATGTTGATAGTATTGCTAAAAATAATGAAAGCCATAATGAGAAAGAGTAATGCACTTCTAAGCGCAATAATCCTATTAAGATTAGAACTGTTAGAAAATTCGAAAAACAACATTGTTTAAGGCTTCAGTAAATAATTCAATGTGGTAACAATCAAATCCGAGAGATTCTATCCATAGTTCGATGCCTGTCAAGTTGTTTTTTAATCATGTTTCACCAAATCAAATATCAAGCAAATTAAACTCTTTGACTCACAACATGTATGTGTTTTGATTATTTGACAAAGACACCTGAAGGTTGTATTTATGTTCCGGATTTGAAATCAGTAATAAAATCCTTTTTATATTAGGATCGAGAAGCTAAGTCATTTAGTCTGGATATATACGAGCGTGGATCCTGAATAAAAGTACTTGGACGTCGGTTTTTGTTTGCAGAGTGTTACTTCATGTGAACTCTTGACCAGTTAGATGAGATGTTTAGATTTGTTATGAAAAAACCTGACGAAATGTAATCCTTTAAATTTTCTGTTGCAGACGTTTCACTCAATCCAGTAGAAAAAAATTGTTCAATGCGTTTTTAATAGATTTGAATTATTGGAAGATAATTTTAAGCGAATTAGTTAATAACTTCAGTATTCTTCAATCACATCAAACAAGTCATATATCCACATTCTAAGAGTATTGGATCCGTAGAGTTTGGAGTTTTGATGTAAGCGCCAATTAACCTAAAGAAATACAAAGTTTATTATTAATAATATCATTTTAATAATAATAATAATAATAATAATAATAATAATAATAATAATAATAAGTTTTGGTTCAGTGTAAAAGAGAAATAGTATGATCTAGCTGGATTGTGTTATATTGTGATTGCACAATGTAACAATCACAATATATTATGGAATTTCTCAATTCATACAAAAGTTCAATGAAGTATGAAGACCCGACCTTATTGCTATAAATTAGAATAGCAAGATTCAAATTAATGACTTTAATGTTCCATATGATACAAGAGTGGACAATTGGATATTGTAAAATACCAGTTCGGAAGCTGAAGAATCTATGGAACATAAACGTAGAACTAATTCCTGTAGTAATTTGTGGGCTTGGATCACCACCTAAAGTTTTGAGTTTGAGTAATGCTTAATCGCATATCATCTTCTGTGGGTTATTCAATGCAAAAAAAAAAAATGGGGTTTTAAGGTAGTTTTTAATGTTCGGTTATAGTGAAAAGGTTGATTTAGTCAGATTTTTATAAATCTTTTTTCTATTTTAGAAACTGAAGATGTCTTCTAGTTTTGTATTCAAAAATGTATTGCTGGTAATAATTTTTTCCTTCAAAAATGTATTATAGCAATAATTTTTTTCTTTAAAACCGTATTGTTGGTAATATGTTTTCTTCAAAAATGTATACTTTCTATAAAAGTCTTTTTTTTATACTTTCATAATGTTTTGACCCCAGTTTGGGGATTTAATTATCTACCCATAGCTGGGACCCTAACAGCTGCTACCTCCCCGGTCGGTAGAACTGAGAACAACAGCAATTAAGAGGTGGTTTCACGTTTCTCACAATCTTTCAATCAGAGGCCCTACTGTCGGATGAAGTTTACGGTCATACCCAGGACCATCACCACCTAGAAAACTGAAAAAGCGCTTAGTGAGAATTGAAATTGAAACTAAGATTGTAGAACTTCGGAAAAATGCCATCATTTTCTTTGAAACGATTTTGCGAAAGGTTTTTGTGTTTTGAAGAGTCATATTTATTGATCATATGATTTGTGTTTCATAGGAGTACTTGTGGTGTACGGTTGAACCAAACACAATACTATTATAGACTGGTTGAAGTAAATTACAACGTCGAGAGACTTCTGTTTAACTTTCACTCTCACATTATTATAATTTAGTCGTGTATTACAACGGGTTTGCGCAAGCAGAAGGATTAAAGAAAAGAAAGCCATATCACGTTAAAACAACGGTTCCTATACGATCAAAAAAGTTAAGCAATGTCAAACCTGATCAGTACCTAGATGAGTGACCGATTGGGAATACCAGGTGCTATAACCTTGGGTGTGCCGGTTATGTATTGGATAATAATTTGTAACTCTTAATCGGAAAACCGAGTTCCAATTCCAGTTGGGTTTATTATATTTATACTTGGGAAAGGTGTGAATTTACCGCTTTTCATCCCAGCTATGGGTCAATTAGTAAGAATTGTATCAGTAAATCGTTATTATATCTCCCCACTCAAAGAAAATTCTTAAAATCTAAAAATATTTTCTGGTTTCAAATAACTTGAAAAGGGTTGATAAACCGTAAAAAACAAAACAGTAATTTGAAGAAAAGAGAATGTTTTAATAAAAGTAAATTGATACATTCTCAATTTTATATATTCTGTGCTTGGTGTAAGTTCCGACAATTTTTCATCCGCATAGAGATATTTGAACAAAACATTTTTTCTTTTGCTCGAACTACTAAACTGTATAGAATCGGAGTTGAATAAATGATTATTATAAGGAATGCTTGTGTATTATAGAATATATATAATATGAGAAAAGATATTCTATATTGTTTTACTTTTTTACGTTATTGCGTTGTTGTTTTTTTTATGTAAATTCCACATTTAGAGATGTTTTATTCGTTCATACATAAGCTTCAATCCAAACGAACATTTCAGCACCTATTTATGAATATATCAGAAAACATTTTAATCCGAATACTTTAATTTCTATATTGAATTCGCACAATGAACAATTTGAATAGCATTCTCATCCGAAATTAAAAAAAAGAAATCTAAACCTAGATTATTAAGTGACTTAATACGCACACTATACCTTATACGTGCTTTAAAATTTATTAATTAAAAAAAAATTTGTAAGGGAGTATGTAAACAGATCATGTAGAAGATACAAGTGCATATCAGGTAGAGCTACAAATTATTAAAAGAAAAGTTTCGCTTGAAGTAAACGTAACCTTTAGACACGCTTTTTTCTTACAATATTCGGAGAGAATTTTCTTACAGTATTTCGAAGAGAAAACGATATAATGAAGATAGAATAATCAGGTGTAATTCAATTGAATTTCGAAAGCATAAAAAAGTTGATGGCTGCTTGTACGAAAAGTTCACCAAGCAAATAAACTTGTATTCAATCATGTGTAATATTAAATACAACATCATTAATCTTGAAATCATAGCTCATAGCTAATTTTGAACACTAAAATAAGTCGTCACTGCTTCATTCCAATAAAAAACTACTGTCTGACCAATTTTCAGAATCCATTTATACTATAGTAGTCTTACCTGAACTCGAAAACCTAGCGCTGATATGGCAATCCGATTACGTTGTTGAATGTTGAATGGAACACACGCTAATTTCAGTCATTTTATATTTATCGTTGTTAATGACGCTTTCTCTAAAATATGTTTTATCAGTTTGAAATTTTTGACCACGTGAACAGAAGAATCGAATAAAATTCGCGATTACAAGAACGCACTGCAAAATACACGGCCATGACAATTAACCGGCAAAATTTACGATTTTAAAAACATCTAATGTACTTTTAAACGTGAAATAAATCTCTTGTCTTGTGAGCAGGAATATCTTCAATATATTATTAACAATTTTATAAACGGACCCGAAGCCTGATCACGAAATTCACTTGTGATCAGGTTATTTTCGACCACCTAAACTGAACTGAAACAGACGTCCGATCCGAGTTACCAGGTATGACCCGCGAGCGGAAGACCTACACGATCCTGCTCTCATCCTATGACAATCAACCGGCGAATTTTACGATTTTAAAAACATCTAATGTACTTTTAATCGTGAAATAATTCTCTGATCAAGGGCAAGTGGAATATATTCTCTTCAATATATGAAATGCAATGAAACGGTTATACTATAATATGATTGCATATTACTATATATTATATGTATATTTACTCACCTCTCCACGGTTGCAAAATATGACACAATGTCATTTTTGACTGACATCGGCCGATCGAAAAAAGGCCCAGTTTCCGATACCATTGTTACGTTGGCGTCGGTATTTAACGAGGAAGGTCCTGTCGCAGTGTTGGAATCTGTAAGGCCAGGCATCTCAGGTGAACTGTACGAAGATAGAAACACGACAGAGGTGAAGAACAGATAATTCACTTTGATCTATACCCGAAGGACGGGTATATTTTCTTCGTCAGTTCATGTAGAAAAAAATCAAATGCTACAGGAGTTGTACAGAAAACTCATGCAGATTTTTAAGGGAAATTATAACACAAGTCAAAATTATGCCATCAAATATTCAATTTTGTAAAGCAGTTTTGTTGCACAATCTTTTTCCATGTTTTCTTCAACTTAAAGATTCCGTCTTCCCAGAATTTCGGAGATTTCTCGGTAAGAAATTTTAGTTTTTTTCTCATTCAATGAATTAAAGTTTTTACCATTGAGATTATTTTGCAAGGACTTGAATAAATTAAAATCGGAAGGAGCAATGCCTGGTGAATATGGCGGGTGGGGTAACACGTGCCAGCCAATCTGAAACAATTTTTGCCGAGTCACCAAAGAAACATGAAGACTGGCATTATCCTGATGAAAAACAACACCTTTCCTGTTTGTCAATTCTGGGCCTTTTTCTTGAATTTGAGCCTTTAGCTCGTCCAGTTGTGAGCAGTTCTTTTCAGAATCAATTGACTAGTTACTTAGCAGAGGTTCATTGTACAGGATTCCTTTCAATCCCACCAGATGTACAGCATGACTTTCTTAAGATGAAGACCTGCTTTTGGGTTGACTAAATTTGGCTCATGTTGCTTACCCCAGAATCTTTTTCGCTGATCATTGTTGTAAACTATCCACTTCTCATCACACGTCACCATTTTTTTTTATTTTATTTTATAAAAGGGTGAATTTTCATCGTGTTTATACAGCAAATCACAGATAGAAATGTGACCCAAAAGATTCTTTTCATTCAGATCATGTGGTAACCAAACATTGTAGCAATTTGTCGTGGGAATCTGCCCGAGATTTCTTCAATAAGGTTCTTCTTCTTCTTCTTCTTCTTCTTCTTCTTCTTCTTCTTCTTCTTCTTCTTCTTCTATGTGCCTTGTCCTTTCAGGACATAGGCGATCATGGCCTTCCACGTCTCCCCATTCCTGGTGGTTTTGAGCGTACTTTGAGCTCAGGTTCTTCAAATATGTTATCCGCTGCTTTCCTCTGTCTCTTTTTCCCTCTATATGGCCTGTTAGTATCAGGTTCTCCAAGCCCTCCTTTCTTGTTGCATGTTCCAGGAACTTTAGTTGTCTCTTCCTGATGCTCAATTCTAATTTCCTTTTCGTTTCCATCCTTTCCAAAACCTCATCATTGTTCACATGCTCGGTCCACGATATCCGCAACATCCTTCCGTAGAACCAAATTTTAGCTGCTTCAAGTTTTTCCTTCATCTTTAATGATATTGTCCATCATTCACTGCCAAATTGGAGAAATCACATCACATAGCAATCTAGTACTCTCTTCTTTGTTTCTAGTGATAGTTTCCTGTCTCTTAAAACTTTACTCTGCTTCTGGAACACGTCCTTCAATAAGTTTACAATCACTAATTCTAAACTTAGCAGACCACATCAATACAGGTCTGTCAATTATAGCACCTTCCATACACAGCACATATTTTTTGTTGATTGCGAGGCATTTTTGCCTTTATGGTAATAAAAAAGCATCTGGTGTCTAAAACGCTGCTCATAATCTTTCACTTTCACAAGGATGCAAAATTCGTACGGATTAAGAAATTTTCAACTTACTTTTTCAAGCGATACTTTGAAGTGTGCTCCAATCGAAAATGTAAGCATATTATATCTGTCAATAAATTTTACGTGTTCTAGTATGTTGGAACATGAACTTTCCAGACAACCCAATATATCTACATTTTTACTATTTAAAAAATACTCTATAATTTTGAGAATTGTTTCCTCGATTTTTATAATTATTAATCAATATCTAATATAAAACGATCAAACAATGCAGTTATTGAAAAAAACCGCTTTAGAAATTCAGCATTGAAAGAAAACTGAGTAAAACTACGATTAGCAGATATAAAAATTTAGAAAAAATAAAAACGTTGTAGTTTAATTTATAGTTTCATTCGTCGTCTTTGTCACCCGTTTGCAACCGATCATCGGGGTTGTCATATTTTCTCCATATTCCCTTTCTCCCCTCTAGCGGCGGCGACAGAGTTGGCTGTGAAAGCCCATCCCACTTCTGAAGAGTCGTGAACCGGATTCATAGAGGAGTGCCAGCAAGGGAATCAGCTGGTTGATTAGGGTCCTCGTGAAAGCACGTCGCAGATCATCCTCATGTTGACGATTGACTTCGTCTCACTCCAACTCCCTAGGATGGTCCTACGCCAGGAAGACCGATTTGCAGCAACAGTCTACCCGGTCCCAGCATCGACGCCGGTCAATGTCAAGGTTGTTCTCAACTGATCCCAGAAGCATTGTCATGGGACTCCGCGTAGCCTCTTGCCGCTAGCGAGTTCTTCAAACAGGATGACACGTGAGAGCCGAGTAGGATACACTCCTGACACGCAACCCGCCCAGCGGAGGCGATGTTGAAAGATGGTAGCCTCGATATTGGGGAGAGATGTCTGAGAGAGAACCTCGTTGTTGGTGATGCGGTTCTTCATTTTCATTAAATATATGTAACACCCCAATTGTCGTCCGTGCTAACAATTTTCACCGGCGGCCGTTCTCCACGCTGTGATGTTTGCCGGGAGTTTGTTGAAAATGTCGGGTACAAGATTGAACTATCAGGAACGAACTTCCACAACTTGGATGAGTTGAAAAGGATGCTTTATTCCTTTAGAGTTAGCCTTTTCGGTTGGGGCAGACGAATGTGACACACAGCTCTAACTCTAATTAATGGAGATCAACAAATCCGAACTGAACGAAACAAGACGAACGGAGATTCTTACTTCAAGCTCGCACCCGGCTGAACTCCTCTTCACTTCTCTCTAACTGACTCACTCGGAAAAAATACCTGAATTTATTTAAAATTGACCCAGAAATCCGGAAATCCGGAAATGCTTTAGACCACCGGTGATAAACATTGGCGACTGTAAGTCTGAAATTTCAGTTATCTTTTTTTTTATCTTAATAAAGCTTCCGCCGGAAAATTCTTAAGTGTGGTCAAGATACAGTAAAGGACAGCCTTTGACCGGGTCATTCGAAAAACGCACCTCCTGAACTTATCTCTTCATCACATTAAATCACTGAGTCAAATATTTAGCGGAAGAGCGGTAGGATTTAAAACAGTAATCGGATACTCTTCTTGTCTCTTCCACAATTTTCCTCATAAAAGAAAAAGCGTTTATTTATTTATTTTTTCCTCTTCTTTTTCACTTTTGTTAAATATGTTTTTAAACTATTTTCTATTCTAATCTATTTTCTATTTTAATCTATTATAATAAAATACATATATGCTTAGTTATCGTGTCACATATACAAACAAATTTTCAAGCGGTAACAGAAATTCTAAAGAGTTTTCCTGAGTTAGCTAATCAAATAATGACGAAATCTATATTAGCATTAACAGTCTTGAAACAGATAAGAATTTCAGTAATGATGTAGGGACCCCAAGAAACAAGGAAATAAATGCTGCTAAGTATGAACACGGATGTGCGTTGTAGTGCATCGGATATCGGCTCGGAACGAGAAATCGGGGAGCCGAGTTCGAATTCCGGCTGAAATCATTGCATTCACTTACGCGCAAATACCCTTGGGAAAAGTATTAATCCGTCTATTCCTTCCAGTTATGGGTTAAATAACAGGACAGATTGGGTTCTATAGCATTGGTCGGCAACCAGTCTACCGCAGAAAGCAATGGCAACCTACTGCGGGATAATATTCTGCCCAGTCAGTCATGTCTCGAAAGAGACATGATCGCCCAAACGTGTTTCACGTATGGCACTTAACTGATTGAAGTATGAACACACGTACGACCTTCGCTGTTTGGATAGTTTTCCGATTTCGTATCCTCTAGACATTCATTTGATTTCTTGCTTTTAATGTTCTCAGTGTTTTGCGAGATAAAATGCATAGGACGACAGTACTTATAGCATAGACGAAAACTGCGATGATTATGCTGAAAAGTCCGAATGTGTGGGAAAACTACATATAAAACGGTCAGGTAAAAATCGTAAAACTCACCCTTGTGAAGGAAAGGATAGATAAAGGCAGATAATTCCAGGATCCAGAAGAAAGTAAACAAACCAAATGCGATCATGTGTTTGTTTTTGTTGCGGTAGAAAATTGGGTGGTGGACAGCGACATAACGATCCAGGCTGATGGCGGTTAAACACCAAATTGTTGCAGCACAACTTGTTCCATTTAAAACGCTGGAAATCTGGCAGTACCTTTCACCAAACCTTTAAATGTCTATGATAGAAGCCAAGAAACCCGGCAGACACACCAAGAAGCCATTGACAAGACCGGCCACATTGAGGCTGATCAAGAGAAATCGATTGAATATTTGCAGTTCCTCCGATTTCCGCCATACATAAATATTTACCATATTGCTAAAAATAATAAAATCACAAAAAACAGTAATGCACTTCTGACAACATCCATATCATTATGAATTGACTTGATGACATTGAAGCGGTTAAGAATGCTGGTGGTGATGTAGGGATCACCAGGAAACAAGGATACATATCCTGCTGCAAGCGACTATATATATATATATATATATATATATATGTATATATATATATATATATATATATATATATATATATATATATATAATTCTATGGTTATGTCAATTTTACATTGCGACAATCTCGAAACATAAAAATTTCCATGTCGCAATGTAAAATTGACATAACCATATAATTATATAACCATATAACCATATAACCATATAATTATATTATAGCACTCAAAATATAAAAAAAACCTTGAGTCCTCCTCACTTGGATATATATATATATATATATATATATATATATATATATATATATATATATATATATAAACGAGATTATAATTATACTCGTGTCGAAAAACATTCCACAAATCTACGAAGAAGGGAAAAAACGGTTTTAAAAAAGACAGAGCTAAGTACATGAACATCAATCAAAAAGGGTTCGGACCGAGTCTGCACGTAGCCCAAAGAAAAAACCCCGATACGACTAATCAACTAACAAAAAGCGCTCAATACTAAGGTAGAGCGGAATAAGTAAAAAATACCTAGTGAGCCAGACAAACCTACCTAGGTCTCACCTAAACGGATCGTCGACGATCCGTTTAGGTGAAAGCTAGGTTGGTCTGTCTGGCTCACTAGGTATTTTTTACTATATATATATATATATATATATATATATATATATATATATATATATATAAACTTATTTATAAATGGAACGTTGTCTGTGTGTGTGTGTGTGTGTGTGTGTGTGTGTGTGTGTGTGTGTGTATCCGTTACCTATAGATTCCGAAACGGCTGAACCGATTTTCTTGAAAACTTACACAGTTGTACTATAAGCGTTTGCGATTGTTCTTAGCTAGGTTTTGTGTCGAGGTATCTCCGATAAATATCGAAAATCGATTATCGAAAAAATCGGGTTATAGGAGTGGTCCGATTTTAATCAAACTTGATACACTCATAGACAAAGACATAATAACGATATTCAGAATTTTCAAGGTTGCCATTCTTACAATAGTGCAGAAAATCGATAATATATATACATATATAAATCGATACCAGGAAATCAAAATTTGACTTACATTCATTCATTTTTCTTTCAGTCTACGGTTTCGCTTTAACTGGAAACAACTATTGCTTTTTAGTCTTTCGTGCCAACGTCCAAAGAGTCTGAGCTCCAGGACCATGGATTAGATTTAAAGCTTTCATTACACCCGAGCAACGCCGGGCTATACTGCTAGTATATATATATATATATATATATATATATATATATATATATATATATGAACCTTGTCACTCGGTAATGTTTTCTAACTTCTTTCAAAGGGACGTTTAATTTGTTAAGTATTATAATATTCTATATATTTTGCAGACTGACACGCTCAAAACAATTGTATTAAGAAAATATACATCAATAATATGTAAACTATGTTAAAAATGTCCGAGTGATTGTTGTTGTGAAACCTGTAAAATTCTTTTTTATGATATAATTGAATTGTAAATGTAATTATTCTAAGAATCCAGAAGAAAGAGATTTCTACAATTCGGTACAGTATTTATTTGAATTCTGGTGGAAAACTGGGTGGTGGAGGGTGACGTAGCGATTCATTCATTTATAACAGAAGCCACGAAACATGGCAGACACACAATGACGTTGACAAGATTGACTACACTGAGGTTGATCAATACCATTCGGTTGAATAATTGCAGTTATTGTAACTTACGCAATATATGGATGTTGAAAATGTAGCTAAAAGTAATAGTGTGCTCGATGAGAAATATCAAGTTTTTGAGTACAAGGACAACATAAGAATGATTGGGATGAGCAACATTACCGCCCATATTTTTGTTTCGACTGTTAAAAAATGATTGAAGATTCTCACGATAAAATACGAGATTTGTAATCGAATGTTTGAAGCCTTAAAAATCTTTACGATGACGATCTTAAAAAGAATGTTCATAATTCATTGAATCAAGAACATTGAATCATATCAGTTAATGTAAATTAAACGCTGTAACACACATAGTTTATATCTGGTTGAAATAAGTGTAAATTTGCTAAATAAGGTAGACATATTCAACGCTTTTTAAATGTGTTAAATTAACATGAATTTGAAAACACTATTTCTGCTTTTCCTTTTAGATTCTGAATTCTTGGAAGAAAGGATTTTCGATTTACTCCGGACAAGAATAGTACTTTCGTTTGGAATTCTCCTTGCTTGCATCCTCAGATATCGTCCTGAAGATAGCTTTCATGCTTACTTACATGAAGTTAAGTTAGCATCATTTTTATATCTGAACGTTTTGCAAGTTTTTGCAAAGATTAACGAAAAGAGATTTTAAAAAATTTTGCTTTCTGTAGTTTTGACTTTTTATCCGATCTCACCGCAAAACTTTGCTATGGTCTTTATCCGACGTGTTTTTTTGTTTTTTTTTAAAGAGAGTGGAATCCGTTGATAAGGAATTAAAAAAATATTAATTGGCCAACATCTTCAGTTTTTTCAGTCGTGTCAAAAGGCTGTTATATATTCCAATATTAAAGATGCTGGATTCACAATCGATAAACAGTTTTGTGTGTTGAAGTCTATATCAATTAACCTAAAGAAAAAGTATTATGATTATAATTATTATAAAACAGATTTTAGTATATTTATTTATTTATTCTGTTAGCGCATTTAACGCTGCTATGGTCACGACTCTCCTCAGTTTTACAATTGTCATTAATAGTCACATTCAAGGCCGAATAGTGCAATGGTTTGCCGATTCCTTTTTTCACCTGAAATATTAAGGTTGCCTCATCCCTCCTCTCAGAAGTTAAAGAAGAAATATGAAACATTCGGTTCTTAAAAGTCGAAAAAAATATACTGTCAATATATAAAAAAGCATTTTATTAAAAAGTTTTACAGATTTTAGATTTCAAATCCAAACCACAAAGAAGGCAGCGTCATCTCATGACCGATGTTTTGTGAGCCAGGATAGAAGATATTTAACAATTTTCTTTTTATATCAATACACATAGCTGATTTTACTGTAAGTAATATAGCAGGGTAGACCGTGTCCTATAGCAGTGAAGCAATAGCCTTATAAGGATTGATTTTTGTGTGTATATATCAAGAGGGAGCAGAAAAGTTCCTGGCTTAATCTTCTTCGTCATGTGCCGTGTTCCTTCAGGACGTAGGCGATCATGGATTTCCACTTGGATCTGTTTCTTGTTGCTCCCAATATTTTTCCTCTTGGTATCCCTTTCAAACTCTGCTCCCTCATCCATTTGCTCAGGCCTATCAAGTAGGTCTCACGCTGCTTTTCCCATGTCTCTCTTTTCTTTTATCCGTCCTGTGAGTATTAAATTATCCAGGCTCTCCTTCCTCATTACGTTTCTCAGGAACCTCATCTGTCTCTTCCTGATGTTAAGTATGAGTTTTCTTCTCGTTTTGATCCTTTCTAGCACCTCATCGTTGGTCACATGCTCAGTCCATGGTATCCTCAGCATCCCTCTGTAAAACCACATTTCTGCTGCTTCAAGCCTCTCTTCCATCCTTGATGAGATTGTCTAACTTTCACTGCCATACAGAAAGACAGATATGACATAGCAATCCAGCATTCTTTTCTTTGTTTCCAATGAGATTTTCCTGTCTCTTAGTACTCTGGTTATTCTACACAGCTGATTTTACTACAAGTAAAATAGAAGGATAGACTGTGTCCTATAGTTATGGGTGGAAACCATTCTGGGAGAAGGAAACTCTGAATTCAGGCCACCGGCTGCCATGTGGGTCCTGCCTCTTAAAGTAAAGGCTAAAAGAAGAAGGAGGTAACATCAAAAGTAAATCCACCTGTGAGAGGAGGGACGGGATAACCACACCCCTGATGTAAAAAAAGGGGCATGCCATTGAACTATTCTGCATTGAATTTCACCATGAACCATAAATGTGAAATGAAGGGGAGGGGTGACTACATCTATGCAAAATGTGCTTACTGAGAAAAAATGAATGAATACATAGTTAATACCAGATGCTATTGCGACAGACTCTTGGAATTAGAAAATGTATAACGCAAAAAAATACAGACGTACAGGCAGATAAACAGACACACACACAAACATCTTGCCTTATATATATATTTATCGATTTTCTGCACTATTGTAAGAACTGCAACCTTGAAACTTCTGAATATCGTTTATGTCTTTGTCTATGAGTGTATAAATTTGATTAAAACCGGACCACTCCTTCTATAACCCGATTTTTTCGATTATCGATTTTCGATATTTATCGGGGGGTACCTCGACACAAAACCTAGCTAAGAACACTCGCAGACACTTATAGTACAATTGTGTAAAGTTTCAAAAAAATCGGTTCAGCCGTTTCGGAGTCTATAGGCAACTGGCACACAAACACAGACACACGCACAGATACACCCACAGAGACACAGTTCCATTTATAAATAAGTTTAGATAACGAACTTAAACAACGCTAGTACCAAAAAACAAAATTTGAATCTAAAAACGGTTAGTTCATAATATGCACCTGATTATTGCGTAGTGCATGAGACTCCGAGTCTGCTTTAAACATGGGGTTATATATATATATATATATATATATATATATATGAAAATAAATTGGATGGTTTGACAAATCCATTGGTAATAGTTTATTTCGCTCCTCAGACCAAAAATTGTCACAAAAATGAATGGGTTAGATTTATCCAGATGAAAGGAATCGTGGGGTGGGGCAGGGAAGAAGCAAAACATTTTATCGAAGGGAGAGAGGATTAAACATACAGTGTTAATCATTAAGCGCGACTGTCTTTCTATCCCAGGTGATAAGATATACCTTCACACACACACACACACACACACACACACACACACACACACACACACACACACACACACACACTCCTCACCGATACGACTTTTGCAGATCTATCGTGTAACACTTAATAGCAGTGCTCCATCTGCCAAGACACCAGCGGAGGTCATGTTTGCCAGGAAAATAAAATCGGCATTTGACAAATTTCTTCCGAGTGAAACGAAAGCGTGAAAATAAGAATATAGCGCTTAAAAAGCGCTTTAAGATCGGTGAAAACTTTTTTTTTTTCGTCTATTTGGGAATAGTAAAGCTCACTGGGAGATAGGAACAATAGACAGACAAATTGGTAACATGATTTACATGGTTCAGAAATTGAAGTTTATACACAAACGTCATGCAAACCAAATTAGAAAACGGTATGAAAGCGCAGTTGATAGGGACCTCATAGAAGATGACACTATAGGCGTCCAATACCGCAATCAGTGCCAGAGCTCAGAAGGCCCAAAAGAAAAAGGAAATTTACGGAACCTTTAAAAATTAACCCGAAAAGAAAAAGATATTGAACAACTTTCATTTCATACCAGGTCTGCAGAAAAAGAAAGAGTCTCTTCACTTATGTACTTTGAATTACCAGAAAAGCAAAATAACCATTGAATTATTGGAAATTATTAATATTTACCATTAAAATTATTCAAATGTTCATTATTTCGGAATAATGAATAGAGACTTTAATAAAAGGGACTGTTGTTACCATGTAAAATGTTTGTCGTAAATTTTAAAAAATAATTGTGAACGTAATTCTAGTAAATAGCTTTTTCAAAGTGGTTGTTTCTGACTTATTTTTTTTTAATAAAAAGTATGATGTGGTAATTATAAAAAAACAAAAAAGACACCATACGGAGTCAGGTTGAAAAATGGGGTTGTGGTATCCTCCTTCTTAAGAGTCTATGCTGGACTCTTCTCTTGGGGAAACAGTCGCATTGATTGAACGCTGGACAACCGACACACGCACTAGTCGTGTAATACTCTTCTGTTGCATTTACTGTTAAATATACAATATTTCTATAACACACGTTTTGTTATTTCTTAAACAATTTTGAATTTTCTTTCACACACACACACACACACACACACACACACACACACACACACACACACACACACACACACACATATATATATATAATGTTATATATATTTGGACAGCAATCTTTCATTTAAACATGTTTCATAAAAACAATCGACAAAGAAGATTTTATTAATTTTTTATTTAATTTTTCCAGTATTTTTACATGTTTCCTTTTTGCTGAAAATAAAGAATGTAAAAATGTTCCCTAATTTTCGACTTTATTTTTACATTCCTTATTTTCAGCAAAAAGGAAACATGTAAGAATACTGGAAAAATTAAATTAAAAAATTAATAAAATCTTCCTTGTCGGTTGTTTTTAATGAAACATGTTTAAATGAAAGATTGCTGTCCAAATATATATTAATATATTAATAAACATAAATATTATTCTACGTCTAAAGCACGACAAGGAGTTTCATGCACTACGCAATCATCAGATGTACCTGAAACTCTGAGCCGTGCTTTCTTCTTCCTCTATGTGCCTTGTCCTTTTAGGACGTAGGCGATCATGGCCTTCATGGTCTCCATATCCTTGGTGACTCTTAGCATACTTTCTCCTGTTACACCACGCAATCCCCGTTCTGTCATCCACCCGCTCAGGCTAGGCAACTACGTTATACGCTGTTTTTCTCTGTATCTCCTTCCCTCTATCTCACCTATTAATATCAGCTTCCCCAAGCCCTGCTTCCTCATTGCATGTCCCAGGAACTTTAGCTGTCTCTTCCTGATGCTCAGTATTAAATTCCTTTTCGTTTCCATCCTTTCCAAAACCTCATCATTGCTCACATGCCCGATCCATGATATCCGCAGCATCCTTCTGTAGAATGACATTTCAGTTGCTTCAAGTTTTTCTTTCATCTTCGATGATATTGTCCAGCATTCAATGCCTTATTGAAGAACTGACATCGCATAGCAATCTTGTACTCTCTTCTTGTTTCTAGTGAAATGTTTCTGTCTCCTAATACTCTACTCAGCTTCAGGAATGCGTCCTTCGTCATGCCAATTCGCCTTAGGATCTCTGTGTCGCACTTTACGTCTTCTGTTAGAACACTTCCCAGGTATTTAAATTGTTGTACTTGCTTGATTTTAGTATTCCCCACCTGAATTTGCCATTCTGGGTTACTCTTTTTGCTGATGAACATGCATTTGGGGTTGTTTTTTTTTCAGTTTATTTGTAGTCCTTTCTTGTCACTCTCTTCAGCTACCTTCTGTAGGAGGTCTTGTAGTTTCCTTTCTGTATCTGCTATCAGCACTCTATTATCTGCGTACCTTATGTTGTTCAAATTGTGGCCTCCCATGACAAATCCTGGCATAACATATAGGGTTCTCAGAAGAGTCTCGCTGTACAAGTTGAACAGATTCGGTGAAAAGACACACTCCCCTTTCTATCTTTGTATATCTGCTGAATTCATTACCCGTCTGTATGCAGGCAGTTTGATGCTAGTAGAGATTCTTGATCACTCTTATGGCTTTTCCTAATATGTCGAGGCTGCTGAGTATCTTCATCAATTCTTTGTGGCGTATTTTGTCGAACGTCTTCGCATAATCGATAAACGTAGGTACACGTCTTTCTTCATTTGTATTGCTCTTTCAGAGAGCATCCTAATCATAAATATGGCGTTCCTTGTTCCAGTGTCTTTGATGAACCCGAGCTGTTCTTGTTCTCGCTGTAGTCATCAAGATTCGGACGATCAATTTTGTAATGTTTGTTCGGTGGAGTTCGCACTCGTTTGCACCTGGCTTCTTAGGCAGTGCAATAAAAATCGACTTGCTTAGGTAATCTGGTATTACACCACTATTATAAATTTCATTTATTATTTCTGTAATTTTCTCTACGCCGAATTCCTTCAGGGCTATCAGCAACTCTATTACAATGCTGTCTGGTCCAGCGTTTTTGTTTCTATTCAGTTTGGCTATTGCAGCTTCCACTTCGGGCTTTAATATTTCCAGTCCGCCCTCATCTTTGTGTATTATTGGTTGTTCTCCCTTGTTGTGGAAAAACTATTTTATATATTCTTCCCATCGCTGGGGCATTTCCTCTTTTTCCAATATGATCGTTCCATCCTTGGATTTTATACATCCTGTTGAGGAGCAGGTTTTTATCCTGTCAATTCTATTTCTTTACGCATGTCTCTCTACTTCTGCACATTTGCTGTTGAGCCATTTCTCTTTAGCCTGTCTGCATTTCCTCCTTAGACGTGAAATAATATGTATATTTATTGTATACTTAATAACTGTTATATTACATTGAACACTGTTCTATTAACACCTAAAATATTTATATATCGGTGTGTACCTGCGTGTATAAACATATGCATACTTATTTACATCCATGTGTGTGTGTGTGTGTATGTGAAGGTATATCTTATCGCCTGGGCTAGAAAGACAGCCGCGCTTAATGATTGACACTGTATGTTTAATCCTCTCTCCCTTCCATAAAATGTTTTGCTTCTTCCCTGCCCCATCCCACGATTCCTTTCATCTGGCTAAATCTAACCTATTCATTTTTGTGATATACGGATTAACAATCATTCGCAGGTAATTTAAAGTTAGAAAATATTTTTTAGATTGTTTGAACTTTTTTGAGATAATAATGCTTTATTAATTGAAGTCCTAGAAATTAAGTCAAAGATGAAGGAAGAAGAGGTGAAATTGTAGTGAACAAAACAAGATTTACATTTAAAATTCAAATCTGACTCATTGTTAAAAAATAAACGAATTTTCTTGAATTTACCAAACTTTGCATAACACACATCGATGCGAAATGTTTTTCGTCGAATGGAAAGGCAAGAATCACATCTGGGAGTGGATGCCAAACGAAATAAAAAGACGAAATAAGACGACCCTCTTTAGGAGAGTTAAGATGAGCACAATTAACACGTACCCTTGACAAACGTCAAGCGATCTTATTATTATTACCCCTCTCTCTCTTTCTCTCTCATCTCTTTCTTCTTCATCACTTCCTGTCTTCGTACACATAAACTCTTTCCAACAAGTTACTACTATGGACATTTGATACCATTAAATTTCTCACTGAACATTAACTTCTACAATTCGTGTTATCCTTTTCTGTCAATAAATTTCTATTTTAAGATGCAAAATGTATACTTTCATTCTTCCACAAAACCACACATTTCAATATACAACCTTCTGATGACAGCGAATGATAGTAAGTTGTAGGGAGTTCGGTTATATTGACACATGGTCAATTTAATAAATATTAACCATCTTCCTATAGCTTCAGACTCTGTATATTTCTCAGTGGCATTTGCGTGTAATTAATTGAATGTAACGAACCTGCCTGAAATTGGAACTCTGCATCTGGATTTCTAATTCCGAGCCATTATTGATTACACACCCGTACATCTCGTCGTGTGCAGACAGAGTATCGAACGACAAAGTGTCAAAAGATAACATGTCGAACAGAAAAAGTGTCGAACGGAAAAAAGAGTTCAACTAAATAAATGACGAAAGGACAGACATGTGCCGACAATAGAATACGATTTACTTAGCAAGTATCCTACCGGTAAATAGGTATTTTTAAATTTTAAACTAAATAATTGCTAACTTTTTGAACAAAGATTTGTACTCAAACTAAAGTAAAGAGTTAAAATTTTTATGTATGAGAAATTAAAATAAAAATAAAATTTTTTGCGTCTTGACAATTTCTATAATGAAGGGTATGGCAAAATATGAATCCGAATTATGACGTTTAAAATTTGAAGAAATAATTGAATTTAACAAATAAACTGCATTGTGAGGTAGGCACCTATTTATAAGTCCCTAATATATATATATATATATATATATATATATATATAAAGAGAGAGAGAGAGAGAGAGAGAGAGAGAGAGCGAGAGAGAGAGAGAGAGAGAGAAAGAAAGAGAGAGATAGAGAATGAGATAATTTGGTAAACATAGAACTTAATAAATGATCCTTCCGAATTTAACCCTTAAACTTTGATCATGAAGGCTTAATTACTTTTAAGGCTATTATTTATTAAATGATGTCAAAGCTAAGTAATACAAAAATTAGAATAGCTTAATTAATTATTTGCACCGTGTTTTTAGAATAATGACAATATGTTTATTTTTACTTTGTTCAACATTTCGCTCTTTTGAAACGTTGTCTTTTTAACATTATGTCTATTCGTCATTTAATCAGTTCGACTTTTTTCCCGTTCAGCACTTTTTCCATTCGTCTTCGTTTTTTGTTTGATCCTTAGTCCATTCAACACTTTTCTGACCGATATTTTGTCCATTCCTCATTTTGTCTTTCGACACACTTACACTAACCTACATATGAGCATACAGCACTTCTAAGTGGTTACCTATTTACGCAGAGAAAACCTGACATCGCTTAACTTCGGTGATCGCACGTGAACCAAGGTTTCAATAAAAAACAAACAAACAAACAAAAAAACACTATCAATAAATATAATTTCAGATAAAGAAAGAGAAAAGTACGATTGATTATCGTTTTAGAGTTTAATTAATAGTATCTGTAAATATTAACGTGGGGGGGATGTATAGTTTGTTGATTTAGCACATCGTAAGATATCAGAATATGTCGTCATGTTCCAACAATCCCGAAACATTAATATATATGTTTACAAAGACGTGACTTCTGATTCAGATGTTTTTGTAGTTATTCTTTCCTGCAATACTGGAGATTTTCTGAAACACCTTTGCAAACAAATTTTTAAATGATAACGAAATTCGTGAGAATTTCCCGAATAGACTAAGACAGCCATGAAACTGTTGGAATTGGCCAGCCAAGTGATGACGAAATCCATATTAGCAGGAACTGTCTTGATGATATTGAAACAGACAAGAATGTCAGTAATGGTGTAGGGACCCCAAGAAACAAGGAAAGAAATGCTGCTAAGTATGAGCACATGTACAGCCGTGGGTCTTCGGTTATTTTTCGCATTTTTTATCGTCTCGAATTTTATTTGACTGATTGTTTTTAATGTTTTCATTATTTTGTAAGACGAGATGCACAAGACGACAGTACTTAAAGCGAAGACGAAAACTGCTAATATTACGCTAAAAGCACCCGAATGTCTGGGCAAAACACACATGAGAATTTGTGTGTGGAAATTGTAAAAGTCACTCTTGTAAAGTAATGGATAGGCAAAGACAGCTACTGCCACAACCCAGAATAAAGTAATCGTGACGAATGCGATCATGTATTTGTTTTTGTTGCGGTAGAAAATTGGGTGGTGGACAGCGACATAACGATCCAGGCTGATGGCGGTTAAACACCAAATTGTTACAGCACAACTTGTTCCATTTAAAACGCTGGAAATTTGGCAGTACCTTTCACCAAACGGCCAGCTATCCATAACAGAAGCCCAGAAACCCGGTAGACACACGAAGAAGCCGTTGACGAGACCGGCCACACTAAGGTTGATGAACAGTATTCGGCAGAATATTTTCAGTTCCCCTGATTTCCGCAATACATAAATATTGGCAGCATTGCTAAAAATAATAAAAAGCACTATGAAAAATATTAATACACTTCTCAACGCAATGATAATGGGGGAATGTTTGAGATGCATCGCATTGATCCGCATGTTTTAAAAATATTTTAATGCTTCACGAAGCAGTTGAATGACGTGACAATCAAATTCGAGTGTTATGCAAAGTTCGATTACTGACAATTTTTTTTTGTGAGGATCATATTCATTGATCACGTTTCATCAAATAATATATCGGGTAAATTAAACGCTGTTACTCAGAACATATATATTCAATGAAAGTTGCCGAGTCATCTGCAAAATTACTGGAAGTAGGTACTTGGATATTGAATTATGTGAATACAGTCTCACTTCATAGGAACTGGTGATCAATTAGGTGTGCCTTTTAAAATTTCTATGAGAAAACTTTATAAATTTTCGTAAATCCTGACAAAATGTAATTCTTTAGTTTTCATTTTCAGTTGCATCGACTTTTTATTTAATCCTGCAAAAAAAAAAAAAAAAAAATTACTTTGGTTTTTGTCCGATATGTTTGTAGTAGATTGAAATCCATTAATAAGACAATTTTTGAATTAATTCGTCTACAGCTTCAGTTACATCAATCCCATCAAGCAACTCATATATCCGCATTCTGAAGGTATTGGATCTGTAGACGAGAGTTTTGTTTCGCAGTAATCGCCAGTTAGCCTAAAGAAATACAAAATTCATTATTATTAGTATTATTTTAATAATAATAATAATAATAATTATTATTATTTTATACATTTACTTGTTCACGACATATGATCGATGGTTATCGCTAGTGACAGTGTCAACAAGTCTCTAATCTTCAGATAATGGACAGATAAGTTCAGCTAAAAGAAAAAAAGGCCATGACGTGATTACTTCTGTTCGCGACTAAAGGAAAAAGTCCGGGTCATGACACACAAGCTGGTATTTATGCATAATGTTTATTGATCATGAGATCTTTTAACGAGTAATGGTGGTATACGGTTGCACCGAACCCTCTATGATAGATCGATTAAAAACTGATTACGACCTGACTAACCAGGAGAGGTTCAACTGGTACTTCACATGTATACTATCATAATTTAGTAATATATTACAAGGAGTTTGTTCCAACAAAAGGCTTGAAGAATGGAAAATATTTTAATACAAGTAAATTCATACATTTTCACTTCTACATCATTGTGAAAATTAACTGAAACAAAACGAATAATGTCTTCCTATGATCTTTCACACTTTCCTTGATTACGTATACGTCTTCTTTTGGCGTTGTTTTCCTCTTCTCACCATATTTTTGTTTACGTTTTGGAATGATGAATCTAGTTTGTTTCTTCACCTTGATGACACGATTGAAGCTGAAAGGTTGACACCAACAATATCCGCGATCTCTCTGTAAGGCTTGCCAGTGTGTTCGTGCAGCGTTACAATTTTTATACTCTTCTTTGGAGTAACGCCCATGGCAGACAATAGTCGTAGGACAACTAATCGACAGTCGAGACAATAATGTCTGGGAAATTTGATGAAATCACGGATGACGTAATATTTTTCAAGGCCAAACAAATTTCATCATACCC